>JARHVA010006467.1:220000-285000 GCA_037957365.1 Torreya grandis | reverse complement strand
CCACTTCTAAGATATGTTGTGCATTAATATTCATTGTATATAATTTTTTTTAAAGATTCTTGTATTTAGATTGACTAGAAAAGTATGTCTCATGTTATGATATTTTGAATTAGGGTATTTTATCTTTCATTGGAAGGGTATAGTTTTTTTCCTCAATACACTACCTGAATCCTTATAAATCCTTTAACTATTTGTTGTCACATTTTTTTTTGATCTACTTAACTCTCAAGAGCATAAGTTAACAAATGAAAGTCAGTAAATAATGTTCCATTCATGAACCTATTAAATTTTGGGTCTCCTCGATATTAAATTTTTCCCACTTCTAAGTTTGTGTTCAATTTAAAGATGGTTGATGTTCATGTGTTTCATACTTTTACTTTATAATTAGTAATTTAGACCATAAGTTTCTGAGAGTTACATGAAACTAGTCCATGAACCAACCTTATGATATTTTTTCCAAAATAATTTTAGAGAAAACATATAATGGAATTCTCATAAAAAATTGGTTGTTTGGTTATGATTTGGAGCTCTATGTAGTTATTTTGGGCTAAATGCCTAAATTTAGTTGTGAATTACTAAAGATTTAAATAAATGTATTTACCCATTAAAATGCATTAGTTGATATTTCATTATGTATTTATATTTGTAGGTCACTTTAGAGATGAATCCAAGCTCTGTTTAGTAGGTCTAGAACAAGTTTAGTATTTAGCTTCAGCTAGGTAAACACTTATTTGAAACTCTCTTTTGCTATTAAATATGGTTGTACTCATCATGTTTGGGTTCTTGTAAGTTAATAAGGGCATGATATTTTTGTTTAAGCACAACTCTTTTTTGAGTTCAAAAGTAGTCTAATTTCATAAATAAGGTTTGGGAACATAGTTCACACCATTATTATGATTAATAATAAGTTTATAATGGGTTTTAATTATAAATTTTTAATCAAGGTAAAATAAATTATATAAGGGTTCTTGGCTACCAAGGAGATTCAATCATTTACATTATTGGTTAATATTGTTCATACCAATCCCTTTATATTCCATATTTATTACTAATTTTAGACTATGTTGGGTGAGTGATTAAATGCTACAACCACTAGAGATGAATTTTGTGTCATTAAATCTTATGGGAATATGAGTCTAATTTAAGTAGGTTGTGCTTGGGTGATAATGATGTCATTGATAAAAGGATTGATTTTTTTTAAATGTTTTCCTTACTTATAGAAATTATTTCAGTATGGATAGGGAATGATAATTTTATCATGCCATCCTTCTTACAATGTCATAATAATAAGATGGGATAACTTCTTATAATTTGTTAAGTAATCCTTAACTCTGAATCATTCATTGTCTTTTATTAGGAAAGACTTATTATGAGGGTTATCACCAAAACTTTGTAGTTATATTTTAAGTCTTGACTTTGTTAACTTGTAGGAAGACGTCCAAGCCTAAATTTTGGAGATCTATTTCTAATATCAACACATTGTAATTTAACATCTTAACATGTTGACATTGTTTAATTTCTAAAACAAGATGAAAGTAATTTAGACTATGATTCCATCATATGGTTAATAGAAGTGATTTCACTTGAATTTAGAGTGGTGCAGATATTTATGAAGGTAGAGTTTTTTTAAATGGGTAGAAGTGAGTATGTTATATTGGTATTGGATAATGTGTTTTAAGTATTTTAATGGGTAATAGATTAATTTATCTCTAATTTTAAGGTAAGATTAGTTTGGACCACCTTGTAAGTAAACCATGCTACCAAATGGGTAGATGGTTATTTGATAACTATGTGATGAAAGATGACATCATATTATTTATAATCTTAGAAACTTTTATTTTTTATAATCCTAAAAACTCTTAAAAATTCCTTGGAAGTATTATGTTATCCTCCCTTAGCCTTGGCTAAGTCAACTCTTCTAAAAATCAGGTTGCGTTAAGGTGGACATCACTTGACTAGAAATTGACTTGTATGGCTAGGTCAATGGGAGTTGAAGTGATAAAATAAACCATGCTACCAAATGGGTAGATGGTTATTTGATAACTATGTGATGAAAGATGACATCATATTATTTATAATCTTAAAAACTTTTATTTTTTATAATCCTAAAAACTCTTAAAAATTACTTGGAAGTATTATGTTATCCTCCCTTAGCCTTGGCTAAGTCAACTCTTCTAAAAATCAGGTTGCGTTAAGGTGGACATCACTTGACTAGAAATTGACTTGTATGGCTAGGTCAATGGGAGTTGAAGTGATAAAAAACTCACTCTTATAATTGAGTATGAATTCTTGATATTTGTTGATGATTTGTATGGGAAAATATTCACATGATACTTTGGGTATGACATCCTTAAGTGGTCCAAGGGTATGAATCTATCTTGGAGGGACATATAAGGTAGAGAAATATGACTTATATGGATGATTTAATGAATATTTGGGATTTTTTGATGGATTAAACCAAAGGGTTTATTGATCCATGAAGTATAAAATGGTCATTGTGTACAACTTTTAGTCTTATGGATGATAGTGTTGGAATCCAATGGAAAAAAATTTTGATGGAAAAAGGTGGTTTTATTCCTAAGTTTATTGAAGTAGGTAACGTATGTATCACCTTTAATGTTGATTCAGTTAACCACCATTATGTTAGATGAATTTTGGGGTCATACAATTTGAATTGATGAAGATGATTTTGGGAACATCATAGCCATTACAACCATAAGTTATGGGGTAACTTAACATGCATTTTGGTGTCTACTTTATTCAATCATGCTTAGAATGGTGGGAAAATAATGAAGGATCAGCTCTTACCTTCTTATTAATATATAAAAATCATGTTTCTTAACTATTTTTTAGTTTATCCATTATATTTATAAAAATGGTATAAGTAGACTAAGATTATATTAAAAAAACATTAAAACCTATTTTTCATTACATTTGTTTTATGTGATAACAACATGAAGAAAGAAATCAATAAATTCTTATGCCATGGATTTCGTTAAGTATATGGTCATCATGGTTGGTGATCTTTCTTTCAACCTATTGAGAACAACCATTATGGTTGATGACTAGTTCTTCAATTATAAATTTGGAATGTTTATGGATATGGCATGTGAAATAATCAAATAGGTAGCTATAACTATTTGTTATTGTTTTCACCTCATTAATTGTGTCATTTGATGTTCTAACGATGGCTCTATGTAATATTCTATTTATGGTGAATGTTGTGTTTTGATTATAATCTGGATTTTCTTATCATCAGCTCACATGCAGTAATGATGAGTTGGTATAATAATCTTATAACATGGAGAAGTGTAGTATTTTTTAGGTATAAGATACTCTCTTTTGGGTAATATATTTTCAATATATATTTCCTTGTAAGGGAATATTAATATATTTAACAATGATGAAATCCCTTACCAAATCTGATACATTAAGAGTGTTTGTAGACTATTTTTTATGAGATCATTTATTATTTCATGTGCCTTGTGATAATTATTTTTAAAAATTAATAAGTTTTTAAATTGACACATGGTGTACATATAGGATATATGATATTTGGTGTGCCTATTATAACCATTTTTTATAATGATAAGCCCTTATAAAATAACAATTGACAACTGTGTGTGTAGGGATACATGTGCATAAATGGTTGTATGAGTCACTAGACTAACTATTGGAAATCATGATAAAAATATTAAGTTAAAATTCATTCTTATTAAGAAATATATATTCTTAATGTTTTACATTATTAAAAACTATGAGGATTTTTGTTTTGGGGAACACAAGTAGGTGATGGCTAGTAAGTGTAATCATATTGTAAAAATGGTAAAATATTGATATATTTGAAATAAGTATTATGTAATGAATAATTTGGTTTATTTAAAAGCATGTTATGTCTATACTATGCCTAGAAATGGAAGGATGAAGCTATAATCAGGTGAAATAAAATCCTATTTACCCTCTCTAAGTTGATAAAATTTGGGTAAATGTTATTAAATGGCTGATAAAATATGGTGGGATTAGTTTCTATCTAAACTTAAAATGAAATATTTTTTGGTATGAATTTCACTTTATTCTTAGGGTTAATAATGTATAATGAAATGACACAAGGGTGATAATTATATCTATAGTATGCCAATTAAATGTTAAACGTAGATATAAACATACATTGAATGTATTATGCTAAGATAGTCTAAATATGGAAACTATAACTATACTAGATATAGAAATGAAAAATAAGAGAGTAATTAGCTTGTTATAATGCTAATTTAGTTTTGGATTTAGAATAGGTTAAAATTAGGTGAGAATAAAATTCTAGAATGATTATCAGATTCTAGATCTGATGCTTTTGGTTATCTTCGCAGTTGTATCAACCATGAATGGTTACATCGATGGTACTATCTGAGTTTGATGATAGTGTCAGGTATATAATATCTAGTGAAATAGTTTTTGACCACCTAGATGAT
Source organism: Torreya grandis (assembly GCA_037957365.1). Classification (NCBI taxonomy): domain Eukaryota; kingdom Viridiplantae; phylum Streptophyta; class Pinopsida; order Cupressales; family Taxaceae; genus Torreya; species Torreya grandis. Next base: position 280,534 of record JARHVA010006467.1, on the reverse strand, counting down.
TCTATGCTTGGCTTCACCTTCCCTCTGGTGCATTTAGATATGGGTCATGGACTATTGCTCCTTTTGGAATGGAAAAAACCTAGTATAATCACCCAAAATTGGCATTTGAGTGATAAGAGTGCTAATTGAGATTATTTATCCCTAGATTATCCTTATACCTATCTTATATCCTATTTTCATGATTATCTATCCTTTACACACTCCAAAGGCATCCCTAGTTAGTTCTAAAGCATTCCCAGACCCTCATTTCCTAATGTTGGCCATTTATGCCTAGTGTTTTTCTAGTTGGACATTAGTGCCATAATGACACTATAACCACATGGTATTAGTGTCCCTAAAATGGCACTAATGTACTTTTCCATATATTTTCCCAAATGGATATATTTTCAAAACTAAAGATTCCTAAGGTCATCCTAGACATATTTTATCACCCACATAAGTAACATAATAGTATATATACATGAATTTCAGCCATCTATCAACTAGATGGAAATCAGATGTAAAATAAACATTAATATAAAGAATAAGTTGAACATAATTAATGTTATCAATCCCTATTTTTCCTTACTTATGTATACCACCATCTATAGTAGACCTAAGCTTAGATTTTCTATATTTCTAGTCTCAATCACACTTGAAGAACTCAAGGCCACAATCATACTAGCATCAATTGGACTTTTACTAGTACTTAGTGTTGGAAATTTGGCCTACCAAGGACAAATTCCAACCCCTAAAACTAAAATATTTTCATGTCATCCACTTAATCCTTTACATGGTGTTATCTTGAGTCATGATGTCTCTTATTTCCTTCTTTAAGTCATTCAAACACTCATAGATATATCATTGAATTTGTTTATGATCACCATATATCTTAGATGTCTTAGGTCCTTAGGTGATGTGCTTAATCATCATAGTGTTCATGTAATATCAATTAAATGGAGTATGATTCAACATTTTATCATTTTCATGTCTTAGTTTCAACTTGTGATGATTGTATTTTTGGTGTTTGAGTATGTTTGAATGTTTTAATGATGGTTTAAAGTGGCCTTAATATCCAAAATGCCTTGATGGAGATGTATGAGAGGTGGAAGCTAATAAATCACTATGATTTTATTTGGTGTGTTTGATATATTCAAATATGAGGCTGAATATAAGCTTTTATTTGAAAATTATGATCAAGGTACATAGAAGCCTATTTGGAATCTAAAGAAGACTTTAAGGTTCTTTTCATGATATTCATTGATAAATCTCCTTTATGAAGCTATGTCTATATTATCTAAAAGGAATTTTTTGGTCCTATAATGGAAACATATGATCTCAAAATGCCACTAAATAATTCCTAACATCTTTAAATTACCCCATGGTCATTATATTGCTTAATTACATGGTTATTGCTTTGAAAGTGTCTCTTTTACAAGCTTATAAGGTTGCTTAGCCTTCAAAAGATCTCCCACATGTAGAATTTGTCCCCATTTTGCTCTCAAAATACTTATTACTTGTTTTAATATGATTTTTGACTCATATTCTTCCTCATGTTGTCCTAAAATGGTAGTTTAAAGCTTAAAGTGTGGAGGAAATGTAAGAGAAAGGGCATTTTCATGTGTTTCTTATAGAAAGTATGTACTTGTATAGACTTTTGTATATAGTAAAGGTTATGATTTTAAAGGTAGATTCATGTAAGGTGTTTTAATGAATTTTCATGGCAAGAAGGTTCCATACAGGCTCAAAACTAGTTCTCTTAATCCATCAAGCTTCTTTGCAACTTGGGAGAGCATTTAAGGTTTTCATATGGTATGGCTATGAGAGATAATATCAAGATATCAAATTTTGGTTAGAGGAAGGGACCTTAAATAGATTCCATATTTTGTAATTTGTTCTCATTTTGGATCTCTTTCCTTTATGAACAATCCTTAAAAAATTGGCATCACAATGGTTTCTTTATTCAGGTAAACAATTAGTTTTCCTTATTTTCACTTCTATCGAGAATGGTGATAAAAAGATGAAAGTTTAAGAGATTATTAGTAGTTTAATCCACCTTATTATATAATTATATAACCTCATCTCATGCTTGTGAAGCATATAGATCTAAAGAAGACATAAACTACCAAATCTGTAGTCTATAGGTAATTTGGAGAGGTTTTAAAATTCAATAGATGATCCATGATTATTAGTAATAGTATGATGTTGTATGTGAGGTTTCATCCAAAATAATGTGTCTTTATTTAAGTTTTTTCAAAGTATTAATCAAGGTCTCATATCTTATAAATCACCATTTTGCCTTAACTTCCTTCATAGTCTCAATTTAGCATATGTTAAGGTATTTTGATGAATCCTAGGTTTCATTTTGCATAGTGTATGCCTCTTTGAGAACATAACACTATTATTTTATGTTAAATAATAGGAATTGAAGTTTATATGATCCTTTGAGGCTATTTTAGATTTTGGATTCATGTTCCTTTCCATCCCCCACGTTTCATTCCATTTTCATGACTTTGTCACTATCGTTCACCATTATTATGAGCTTATCACTCCATTTCCATTCTCAGTTTCATATATATTATATTATAATTACATAAACTTATCATTATATATTCACCCCCACATTATGAATCTAATTTTTGATACATTTAAAGGTTATTAAGAAACACCATGGTCATGAGGATGTGTTATAAAACCTTAAACCCTACTAAATCTTCATCTACAACCATGGTCAAACTTAGTCAGCCTATATACATAGTCAACCAACTCAAGATAGTCTCTATCATGTATACCTAACCTAATGGTAGTCATGTATTGTTACAAACCTTGAAAGATAATTCTAAGCTACTTGATTAATCAAACGAGTCTTATAGGTAGAGTTATAGATCCCTCAGTCTGTACAAAAGAGCCTTTGATAGTCACCTACAACTATCATGAAAGTACATAGTTATAAGAACATTATATTAATATATAGGTGCATATATAGAGTTAGTAGAGATGTGAAAGTCTTTCGAACCCTATTTTAGGTTTCATACAATATAAAAAGGCTACATAGATAGTTATTGAACCTACAATCAAAGACCTAAAGACACCTACAAGGTGCCTTCTCATACACACATAGAACCATTTGTAGTTTGGTCAATATTAAAGATAAGTTAGGAAGGTAGTAAAGTTATAAGCGAAATACACAATCCTAGAAATTCTTCACCTATAGCCATGTAACACCAAGTGTGAACCAAAGTACAACATAATGAAGAGTAAGATATGTTTGAAAGTGTTTAGAGCTTACGGAATATTTTAATCATTTCAAAATCATTGAAAAGGATTTATTCAATTTCATGATATCAGACAAAGTTCAAAAGATAATCAGATGACTCTCTAAGATCATACATAGGCTACAAACTTGAGATAGGCAATGGAGCTTAAAGGGAGGGAAAGTATGAGATAATGAACACTAGGTTCCATCTCAGACAAGCCATATAGTTATTGAATCATGTTGAGGAAAACATATATGTTATGGAGGATGGTAAGATCAGACCCAAAACCTCAGACATACATAGTCATATACACACATTCAACATCTTAAAGCCAATTTTGGCAAAATTTATGGTTTTAGAACCTCTAAATGTGTAGTTAGACTCTCAAACTTGGTACATGTAGTTATTATGACTATATAAAACTATTAATGTTATTATAAAGTTAATAAAAATGATAGAGACATTCATTTTTTGTTTTATATCTCCTAAAATCATTTAAATAGCCATTCATGAGACCAAGAGAATAATTTGGGAGTTATGAGGACAAGACAAAGAGTTTAAAATTCATGAGAGGGTTGTAAATCAATGAAAGGTGATGTTAGTGTCTTTAGATAATCTCTTTGGATAAGTATACAATATTCAAGATAATATTTTAAGTCAAATTCCCTTGAGGTATAGCTAAATAAAATAGATCTAAAGTAGGCTTGTGTGCATAATCTTAAGACCTTTTACTTATTTTAAGGTTATTTTGAAGTGTCATATACTTTATAAGAAGGTTATAAGGTATTTAAAGGTTCCAATATTTTGATAAACTCATGTTAATAAATAAAATTCACTGAACTCAATCACCCAAGGGTTAAGAATATATGACTACCAAAAAACCCTAGGGTAGAGGAGTCAAAGGTATACAAAGCATAAGGTGAATCTGGGGTATAACAAAGAATGTTATCACCCTAAAAATAACGTGAAAGGAGTTAAAAATCCATTAACCTAGAATTTTTTGGAAGAAGAACCATGCATACCTCTATCTTCCCTAATTACACAAACTGACATAATAACCTATAGGCACAATCATAAGATAATGGAGACAAAGTGGAGTTTGGGCAGCCAAGGGAAGTTACAAGGGATTAAAAAAATGGGGAAAAATGTATTATTATTATTATTTTTAACCCCCCATATCATTTTAGGGTGCCTTAAACCTACAAAACTTAGTAAAATCTAATCAGGCCTAAAGCTAGTGTTAAAGCCTAGAAGGCCCACAACACCATAGAGACACTTTTAGACTCCCTAAATTAAAAATAAAACATGAAAAGGTGTTAGAATTTTTTTAATATCTTATTATATTTTTTAAATCATATATAAGTAGGTATGAGGTCCATTTTAGTTCGTAAGAACCATCTCAAACTACATAGTCTACACAGCTAGTTTAACCCATCTATTTAGATGCTTATATCTTTCACCACTAGAGGACTTATACCAAATTATCTTATCAATATTTTAGGACACCTATTTAATTTAAATATATGGAGGATTTAAATTTTTTAGGGGCACAACTTTATAAACCATTTATAAGACTATAAGCAAGTCTAGAATGTATGTAGAGACATAATAGTCCACTTCCCTACATACATATCTTGACACACCTTTTTCATGGGAATATAATATTATCAAAAACTTTGAAGGGGTGTATCGAGCAAATTTCCATGGTAAGAAGTTTTTTTTTGGATGTTTATAATTTATGAACCATCATTAAGATGGTGGACCTCCAAAACCCTCCCTAAATCTTACTACAGATCTAATTTTGGAAAAAATTATGTTTTGGTACCCGAACTCCCATGAATCACATAATAAAAACTTGAATCATGAATTAAAATTAGAGAGGGTCCTGACATTGGTACTGTGTTGTACAAAACTATATGAACCTATAAAAAAATAGTGTTTTTTGGGTAAAATAGTAGAAAGAGAAGTAAAAGGTAGTTTAAAGAGATACCAATCACTAGATATGTTTATTTGACACTTTTTTACCTCCTTAATACATTATATTTCCAAGTATCTACCTTGAAATTCCTCTATGAATCTCTTCCAATCAATCATTTTATAGATGTGAAGGACAAAGTGACCTAGTCACCTAGTTTGGTAAAGTCGCAAGTGTTTCTTGCTTAAAAGGACTTAAAACATGGTATGTATCATTTATTCAGGTATAAAAATATTTTTTTCATAGGTTATCAAGGTTTCATGTAGGATTTTATGTCCATCAAGTACTAAGAGTTAGGTTACTAGGCCTAATTGTCGTAGTAGACCTACTTGGTGAATCATGTAAAGTTGAGAATGACATAGGGAGACTATTGAATGAGTTAATGTAGAGTAATCACACCACACAGGTAGAATGTATCAGTAATAGTAGAAAATTGTGAATAGATTCATAATTTATCCTTAAGTTGTAGTCAATGCACATCCCATGGCCTTAATGGATGAAAGAGTCATTCTCTTAACTTGATCTTATACTAAAAAGAAGAAGAGGTTGTTATACACTTATGATGGCATAATGAAACCTCATCAGTTTTTAACTACCAATGAGTATAATTTTACAATATGAGTTTGAAAAATCTCACCATATCCTCCACCACCACATTTCAATGCCTAACAACTCTTTCAAATATCATGTAAGAGCATCAAACATGAGATTTTTAGATGACTATTTATAACTGAAGTAATTTATGAGTTAATGATGGTCATTTAAAACCTTTTTTTATCTCTCCTCCATTCCATTATCCCTCTTCTTCTCTTCTCATTCTTCTATATATTCAAGAAAAAAGGCCTTAATTTGGATTCCTCACCTGTGTATGAGGAAATATTGCCTAGTTTTGTAATAGATTAACCTCTTGGACTAATAAATAAATTATTGTAGCTTCTCCATTATTGGATTACAGTGTGTTTATGATCATTTATATGTGTATAAGTGTTATAAATATTCCCTTAGCATGCCCTTATCACACTTATATGCTAATTAGTTATCTTATGAAAGTTGCGTGAAGTGTCAAAGTTTTATGATCATGTTTAGAGTGTAATCTGGTTGAAAGTGACTTAAAATAGACCTCTCTCCCTTCACCTCAAATTTATAGTCATCCATCAAGACCTTCATATGAAACATTGTTTTTTAAGATTTATTGGAGATAATTCTTAGTCATTAGTGTTGTTAGGAGTCCAAATTGAGGGGATGAAATTTTACATTGGTGCATCACCATCCCTTAGAGTAGATTCATTTTATGTAATTTCTATCCCTTTTCATTGCAAAAGTAATAAGTTTTAGTGACCCAGTCATAATTTGTGTTCCAGGGGAGCTAACCCCATAATGTATAGGTCTATTATAATTATAAGGTCACCCATAGCCTTTAGACCATTCACATGTTAGTCCAAGTTTGAAGTAGGTGTAAACCACCTCCATAAATAAGTTGTAACATGGGTTGTTAATAGTTCTAGCATGCCTAGTGAGACAAGATTAAAACATTGGAGCCTCACAGTAGCACCTTAAAACCATCTTGAGTAGTTTCAAGCATTCATATGGTCATCATTTATGATTTAAAGAAGGTTCTTGTTCATAAGTTTATTGGTATTCATGTGCATTATGGTGAATGATGGATACCTATGGGGCAAAATTTTATCACATATCTCCTTATCATCAACCCTTTGATCCATCCCCATTCTATCATGATCCCTATCAATCTTATGTTAGCCCCTACTATCCCTATATTCACCCTAATCAACAATATGAGAGCCCTTATCAGTATCCCTATGATCCTTTTCAATACCAAGCACACTAATCTAGCCATCCTTATGAACCTCATTCATCTCATTGGTATCTTGCTTATCAACTTAATTAGTTATGGAAATCTCATGATGTCCCTAATAATCCCAACCATGTTCCAAGATAATCCATATCAAGTATCAAAAACACCTTATTGGGATATGAAAATCACATGCTGAGAATTTACATCATGAAAACCTATCATAATAAATCCCTCAGCATGAAATTGAAAACATGAGGAATTTACTATAGTACACTAAAGAAGAGTGGGCATTTTTCATAAGATAAGGTCATTCAAAGGTTAGTAGTGACATGTTAGATATAAGGGGTTTTATTTCAAAGATTGAGGAGTATATGATAGTCTATTAAAGACAACAAATCCAATCTAACGAAAAACATGTTCCTTCCATCAGTCCTGTATTGAACTACCCTTCCCACCTCAAAAGTCTCAAATAAACATCTATCACATCCCTCAAAGTTCCTCATAAGCCTTGCCAACTTTCCCTACTTGGAAGTATATATAATAAATACTTCAAAATATGGAAGAAGTGTGTCTTGAAGATGTTAAGTTCCATATCACATATTACAATATGCAAGGGCCTTCATCTTCTAATCAACAGGGGAGATCTCTAATGAGATGGTGCTTTATTTTGAGGCTCAACTTGATAAACAAGTGGAGATTGTAAACAAACTCCTTTATTAGACAGTGGAAACTATAAAATTAATCCCATCTTAATGAATTTTATCCATTATACCCATGGATAAGACAAGTAAAAAAGAATAAATCCCTAAAACCATGTTTATGACTTGGAAATAAATGCAAAAGTTAAGGGAGAGAAGAACAGTCAACCATAAAACTAAGTGTTTAGGTAGAAATCAAGCATGACAACATTCAACTCCCACACCTCACTCCTTAAGATCCCAAGGCCTTCCCCTCATGGAATTATATTCAAGGACAAATGAAATATAAAGAGGAAGTGATGGTTGTCAAAATTGAACAACCCCATGAGCATAATGAAGTATCCATGGAAAGACCTTTGGATTTGTCTCATCTTCTTGAGCTTTTCTAGGGGTCCATCATGTTAATAATTGATAAGGAACCTATCATTTATAAAATAAATGAAGAATATGTATATGAGGTGACATAATATGAGAGTTATTTGAGTGAACATGAATAAGAAATCACCATTGGGACACCTCTTGGCAAGGATAGGCATGATTCAATATTTCATAAAACAAAAGAGGATGAGTTGAAACATGTTGCTAGGATACAAGATGATCTGTAATTAAAATATGAGACATAAGAGAAAGATATTTTAGTTGAGAAATAATAATTTGTTTCTCAAGAACTTGTTGTAGTTACCATGGACAAGTTTAGAATATCCAATTAGGATGAGTGTCAAGACAAATTAGCTGCTGACCCTGTCAAGTTTTGTCCATAAGAAGAGCAGACATAAACTGTTGTAAATAATGAATAAATGTTTGTTGAGGTTGTACCTCAAGTTTATTCTCTTGAATACAAACCAAGTGAAGCTATATTTTCCTTTAGCATACCTAATTAGGTTTAAGATATCCATATGGAGCAGGGTTAAAGCATTAACCAAGACATGGTAGACCTTTGGTAGCCCATGACTAAGGTAGAATTATAATTATTATTGTAAATTAGATGCATATGAGAGGAGTATGGTTGGGTATTGAACTCACATTTATAAACCATGCATCTGGAGATATAAATAGAAGGACAAACTACTTCCCTAAGAGGTCATGAACATGCTAATGCTCCTAGCTACAAGTGGGAGTTATTAAGATGTGGAAATAATACTTCATGGTGCCATGGTGGTCAAGCAATTTTTCCATTTAACCCTAGAGGAAATAATATGATCTTAGTTTAGTTTTTTTACTTTGTTTGTCTTGTTTCAATAAATGTTGAGCACTAGTTTAGTTTATTGCATTATTGTTTTGTTGTCTTGTTATTGTTTTTCCTTAGGTTATGTATGATTCTTAGTTTAAATATGATTATTTTGTTTTTTTATTGAGTATTATTGTTTGTTGTAGTCATAAGGTGTCACAAAATACTAAATATCTTTGGTAGTCTAAGAGAGTAATCATCAAAATTGTGTTGTTTTGTTTCATACTATCATTGTCATGAAAAATCAATGGGCTCTCTTGACCAACACACTGGTAAACCACTATGATTCACCAAAAATGTTGGAAATTTGGACTTATAAGGCCAAATTCCAACTCCTAAAACTAAAAACTTTTCATAGCATCCACTTAAACCTCTACATGGTGTTATCCTGAGTCATGATCTCTCTTATTTGCTTCTTGAAGTCATTCAAACACTCATAGAGATGTCATTAAATATATTTATGATCATGATATCTCTTAGATGTCTTAGGTCCTTAGGTGATGTGCTTGATCATCATAGAGTTCATTGACTATCAGTTGAATGGAGTATGTTTCAATGTCTTTTCATGGTCATGTCTCAATTTCAACTTGTGATGATTATCTTAATGGTGTTTGAGTGTCTTGAAGATGGTTTGAAATGGCCTTATGATCCAAAATGCCTTGATGGAGATGTATGAGAGATGAAAACTGATAATTCACTATGAGGTTATCTGATATGTTAGATATATTAAAATATGAGGATAACTATAAGCTTTACTCTGACAAGTATGATCAAGATACATAGAAGCCTATTTGGGACCTAAATAAGAATATAAGGTTCCTTTCATGATATTCATTGACAAATTTCATTTGGTAAGATATGTCTATATTATCTAAAAGGAAGGTTTTGGTCCTAAAATGGCAAAGTATGAACTCAGAATTCCACTAAATCATTCATAACGTATTTAAATTACCCCATGGTCATTATATTACTTAACCACATGGCTCTTGCCTTGAAAGTGTCTCTTCTATGAGCTTAGAAGGTTGTTCAGCCTTCAAAAGAGCTCCCACATGTGGAATTTGTCCCCCTTTTCCTCTCACAAGATTTATTAATTGTTTTAATATACCTTTTGACTCGTACTCTTCCTTATGTTTCCCTAAAATGGTAATTCAAAGCTTAAAGTGTGGAGAAAATGTAGGAGAAATGGTATTTTCATGTGTTTCTTGTAAAAAGTATAGACTTGTATGGACTTTTCCATATAATGGAGGTTAGGAGTTTGAAGGTGGATTCATGGTAAGTATTTCAATGAAGTTTCATGTAAAGAAGGTTCCACATAGGCTTAAAAATAATTCTCTTAGTTTATCGAGCTTCTTTGTAACTTGGGAAATCCCTTCAAGTTTTTAGATGGTACAACCTGAGAGATAATATCAAGATCTAGAATTTTGGGTAGAGGAAGGGCACATAGAGAGATTCCATATTTTGGAATTTGTTCTTAATTTGGATATATCTCTTTTATGAATATTACTTAACAAGTTAAGTCACTCATAATGGCTTCTTCATTTAAGCAAACTAATAAGTTTTCCTTGTTTTCTGTTCTCTTGAGCATGGTGACAAAAAGATGAAAGTTTAGAGATATTTTAAGGAATTTAATCCACCTTATTATATCATTATATAACCTCATATCACACATGTTAAGCATATATATTTGAAGAATACATAAACTACCAAATCTATAGTCTATAGGCAGTTTGGAGAGGTTCTACGGTTCAATGGATGATCCATGGTTGTCAGGCATAGTATGATGTTGTATGTGAGGTTTCATCCATGATCATGTGTCTTTATTGAAGGTTTCTCAAATTTGTACTCAAGGTCTCATAGCTTAGAAATCACAAATCTACCTCAACTTCCTTCACAATCTTAGTTTAGCATATATTAAGGTAGCTTAGTATATGTTAAGGTACTTTGATAAATCCTAGGTTCTTTTTGCACAGTGTATGCCTCTTTGAGAGCCTCAAAACTATTATATTATATTATATTAAGGAATATTAATTGATGTGTCTATGATCCTTTAAGATCATTTTGGATTTTGGATTTATGTTCCTTTCCATCTCCCATGTTTCATTCCATTTTCATGACTTTGTCACTATCATTCACGATTTTTATGAGCTTATCACTCCATATCCATTCTTAGTTTCATATGTATTCCCTTATCATTACATAGATCTATCAATAAATTTTCACCCCCACATCATGAATCCAATTTTTTATACATTTAAAGGTTGTTTATAAACACCATGGTCATGGGGATGTGTTATAAAACCTTAAACCCTATTAAATCTTCATCTACAACCATGGTCAAAACTTAGTCAGCCTATATACATAGTCAACCAACTCAAGGGGGTCTCTATCATAAATACCTAAACTAATGGTATTATTTAAATGTTAAAATCCTTGAAATATAATTTTAATCCAATTTATAAATCAAGGGAGTCTTAAAGGTAGAGTGATAGTTTCCTTAGTCCATATAAAAGAGCCTTTAACAATCACCCATAACTATCATGAAAGTACATAGTTAACACAACATTAGATTAAGACAAAGGTGCATATATGGAGTTATTAGATATGTTAAAGGAATTAAATCCATATTTTAGGTTTTATACAACATAAAAAGGCCAAGGATATATTCATTAAACCATCATTCAAATACCTAAAGACACCTATAAGCTAGCTTCTCATACACACACAAGCCCATTTGTAGTTTTGTCCATTTTCAAGATAAGTTGGGAAGCCAGTGAAGTTTTTGAAGGCATTAAAATCTAAAGGAAACTTAAAAAATTTATTAGTCCTATGAATGGGTAGAGTTTTAAAGTGAAGTTCTAGTCCAAAGACATAGTCTTATCAAATCTTCACCTACAACCATGTAACACAAGGTGTGAACTAAAGTGTAACACAATGAAGAGTGAGAGGTGTTTGAAAGTGTATAGAGATTATGTAAGATTTAAATGGTTTTTAAATCATTGTAAATGATTAATTCATTTTTATGATCTTATATAAATTTTAAAACATAGTTAGATGACTCCCTAAAAACATACACTTGCTATAAACTTGAGATTGGAAATGGAGCCTCAAGGGAGGGCATCTATGAGATAATGAACACTAGGTTCCATCTCAAACAATCCATATAGTTATTGAATCATGTTCAAGATAAAATATATGGTGTGTAGGATGGTAATATTAGACCCAAAACCTCATACATACATATCCATATACACATAGTCAACACCTTTAATCCAGCTTTGATAGAATTTGTGGTTTTAAAACCCCTAAAGGTGTAGTCAGACTCTAAAAATTTGTATAATTAGTAATTTTGATTATATAAAACTAATAATGTTATTATAAAGGTTATAAAAATGGTGGATACATTCATTTTTGTTTTAGATCTCCTACAGTCAGTTAAATAGCCATTAATGAGACCAAGATAATCATTTGGGTGTTATGAGGACAAGATAGAGAGTTTAAAATTAATGAGAGGGTTTTTAAGAAATGAAAGGTGATGTTATTTCATTAAAATTATATATTTTAATAGGTATACAATAGTTATGGTTTTAATTTAAATGACCTTGAGGGCTAGCTAAAGAAGATAGATCTAAAGCAGGCTTATGTGCATAATCTTAAGACCTTTTGTTTTTTTTAAGATTTGTTTGAAGTATCATATACTTTATAGGAAGGTTATAAGTTATATAAAGGTTATAATATGGTGATAAACTTAGGTTAATCAATAAAATGAGTTAAACTTAGTCACTTATGGGTTAAGAAGATATGATTGATAATAAACCCTAGGGTAGAGGAATCAAAGGCATACATAGCATAAGGTAATGATAGGGTAAGCCAAATAATGTTATCATCCTAGGATCATGTTATAGGATTTAAAATTTCATTAACCTTAAATTTTAAATAGGAATAACCATGCAAACCTTTATCTTCTCCAAACACACAGACTAGCATAGTAATCTACAAGCATAATCATAAGATAATGAAGACAAAATGGAGTTTGGGTATCTAAGGGAAATTATAGGGGATCAAAACAAAAGGAAAAAAATATATTATTTTGAGATTTTAGCCCCCAATATCATCTACAAGCTCTTTAAACCTCCAAAATTCAATAAAGACTAATGAGGCCTAAAGCTAGTCTTGAAGCCTAGAAGGCCCACAACACCATGGAGAGACTCTCAGACTCCCTAAATAAAAATGAGACCATGAGAAGGTGAGTTAATATATTTAATCTATTATGATATGTAATTTAATCATAATAAATTAGGTATGAGGGACATTTTAGTTATTAATAACCATCTCGAATTGCATAGTCTACATAGCTAGTTTAAACCATTTATTTAGATGCTTATATATTTCACCACTAGAGGACTTAGACCAAATTATCTTTCAATAATTTGAGTACCCATATTTAATTTAAACCCATATAGGAATAATTTTTTTATGGGCATATGTTTATGAATCATTTCTAAGACTATAAGCAAGTCTAGAATGCATGCAAAGAGCTCATAGTCCACTTCCCTATGTACATATCTTGAAACAGCTTTTTAATGGGAATAAACTATTCTAAAAATAGTTGAAGGGGTATATGGAATAAATATCCATGGAAATAATTTATGGTTTATAGGTATGTACTTTATGAACCATAATTAAGATGGTAGACTTTCAAAACCCTCCCTAAACCCTACTACAAACTCAATTTTGGAAACTTGATGTTTTCATACCCAAATGCCCTTGAATCACCTAATAAACATTTGAATAATTAATTAAACTTATATAGGGTCCTGACTATGGTACTATGTTGTATGAACTATATGAACATGTCATAAAATAGTGTGTTTTTTAAAAAGAGAAGAAAGTGAGGTACAAGGCAATTTAAAGAGATGCAAATCATTGGATATTTTTGTTTGACACTTTTTCTCCTCCTTAAGACATTAAATATCCAATTATTTTCCTTTAAATGCATTTTTGAGTCTCTCCCAGTTAGCTAGTCTGCAGATGTGAATGACAAAGTGACCTAGGCACCTAGTTTGTTAAGGTTATAGGTGTTTATTGCTTAAAAGGATTTATATAAGGTATGTAACATTGATTCAGGCCTAAAAATAATTTTTTCACAAGTTCTCAAGGTTTCATGTAGGATTTCATGACCATTAAGTACTAAGAGTTAGGCTAATGAGGACTAATTGGCCTAATAGACCTACTTGGTTAATTAATAAAGTTGATAATGGCATAAGGAAAGTTATTGAATGAGTTAAGGAAAAAAAATCCTATCACATAACTGACCCTTAAATGGAAATCAATTGATAACTAATGTTTAAGATGAAATCAATGCATATCCCATCCCCTTAATGGATGAAGGAGTCATTATCTTAACTTGGTCTTATACTAAAAATAAAGAGAGGTTGTTATATGCTTATGATGGTGTAATGGCACCTTATTAATGTGTAACTATCAATTCATAACATTATTTAATATGATGTTTAAAAATTCAACCATATCCTCCACCACCTAATTTCAACACCCAACAACTCATTCAAAGATCATGTAAGAGCATCAAACATGGAGATATTTTTGGAGGACTATTTGTAACTATTTATAACTATTTATAACTAAAGCAATGTATGAGGTAATGATGATCATTGATAAAAATTTTTATCTCTCCTTCATTCCATCTTCTCTTTTCTTATCTCCTTATTCTTCTATATATTCAAGCAAAAAATGCCTTAATTTAGATCCCTCACCTAGGTATGAAGAAACTTTGTCTAGTTTTGTACTTGAGAGACCTCTTGGACTAATTAATAGACTATTATAACTTCTCCATTATTCACTTATAGTTTTTTTATGATTCTTCATATGTGTATAAGTGGTATAAATCTTCCTTTAACATGTCTTTATAACACCTAAATGTTAATTAGTTATCTTATGTAGGTTGTGTGAAGTGCCAAAGTTTGGTGATCATGTCTGGAGTGTAATCTAGTTGAAAGTTACTTAAAATAGGCCTTTGTTCCTTCACCTCTATGTTATAGTCATCCATTAAGACCTTAATATAAAACATTATTACTTAAGAGTTATTAGAGATAATGCTTAGTTCATTTATGGTTCATTAGTGTTGCTAAGAGTCTTAATTAAGTGAATGAAAGTTTACATTGGTGCATCACCATCCCTTAGAGTAGATTTTATGTAATTTCTATCCCTTTTCATAAAAATAGTAATAAATCTTAGTAACTGATCCATAAGTGATGTACTAGGGGATCTATCCCCATAATCTAGAGGTTTGGTCTACTTATAAGATCCCCCATATCCTTTATAACATTCCTATGTTAGTCCAAGTTTGAAGTAGTTCTAAACAACCTCCACCAAAGGGTGTAACTTGGGTTGCTGAAATTTAATTGAGGAGAATTACATTAGGCTTAATCCCTCCTCAGAGTGTTAGTATGTATGCAAATCTCTTCACAGTGGGGTGTCATTAGGCTTAATCCCTCCTCAGAATATTAGTATGTATGAAAATATCTTCATAGTGGGGTATTGAGGATGTCCACCCTACCCTACTAACAAACACAATTTTAAACTAATGCCCTATTTACATGGAGGATTAGGTTTTGCACTATAAATTAGTTGTTATAGGAAAAATATAGGGTCTCAAAACTCATGCATCCAGGAATAGACCCCCAATATGTAGACACAGGTGCACCCAGAAGCTCGAGATAGTATTGCATAAAAGACACAACTGCCAATATCAATACACTAATACCACTTTATCAATAATGGTGTTATTTTATAAGAGGGAAAATTAAATATGGACATAATTTATGACACTCAGACTAGCTTCCATCTTAGTTTTCAACACTTAGATCATTTGTATCATGTGTTTTGTAGTTAAGTCTTTATTTTCACTATTTATTACTATTTACAGAAAAGTGAAAGTTATTCAATTCTATAAAAAATAAATGGTTGTATTTATTGCATATTATTTTCCTAATTTAGTTTATTTAACTCTTTAACAAACATAGGATTTACATTATCTAATTCCTAAAAGGTTAAAACATTTGGTGAACTTGACTTATTTCAAACATTGTTCAAAACCTAACCCTAGATGCTCTTAGGGTTCATATCCTTTTTGTGTCTATACTCAAATTCTAGTTTCAAAATTTTTGATTTGTTTCAATATTTGGATTTTTAAATATTTTTTAAATTAAAATTTCTTAAATGTTTAAAATATACAACTTGTTTTCCTTCTCCCCAAACTACAATGGAAAAACTCAATAACCAATTTGATGAGATTGATGGGAAACCATTGCAAGATTTTGTGTTCAAACATTTGGATATGAAATATGACCTCATAATTATTATTGAAGAAAATTTACAAAAGTCAAATAATGGTCAATCTTCAACTCTCCTAGCTAATAAAATTCTTAAACTTACAGTGGGGCCAACTCAGTTAACGCAACCAACAATTATAATTCAACAACCTTCAATGATATCTACACCTCTTTTGAATATTTTTTCCACTTCAAATGTACAATCCTATGCACAAGGTTCATACTTTGTAGGTTAAGGTGTTACATATTGAGAATGTATCCACTAGGCCATCATATTCCTTGAATTATAATGTTCTCTCACATACACCTTTGACACACCACATAGTGGTAAATACCTTTACATCCATATTTATAGCACCTAAACATACATTGTATGATGGTAAGGTTGACCTAGATCACCATCTCCAAGATTTTCACACATCTTGTTTAGACTATGTGTCCAATGATTAGCTTCTCACGAAGTTGTTTCCATATAGTTTAAAGGATTGTGCCTTATAATTTTTTTGTGACTTACCAAATCAATCTATCACAACATTTAATCCTTTATCAAACATGTTTTTAGCACAATTTTCCATAAATATTAGTGACAAAATGTCATATGTTCAAATTACACAGTTGAAAAAAAAGTCAAATGAACCTATTGCAAAATATGTCTTGTGATACAATAATATATTAGCTAAATTTACTAGCCCCATGGTAGACCTATAACTTTAAGAAATATTCAAATAAAGTATTTTTCCAACATTAAATGAAGCTATCTTATTTAAGAAGTGTCCAACATTCAAATATTTGTGACACATAGTAAAAAAAAGAGAGGTCAAGCTTATATTAGTGGGAAAAGTAAAATATATGAATGGATTAGAATCAATTGATAACAGTTAAAATAAGCCTCCATATATGTTAAGGGACATTGAGAAAAAGGGGATCAAAATACCATAGTTAATGTAGCTTCGTAGACATCTCTTCACTTGGTTTTATTGTCTCTTCCAAGAAGAGTCTTCACTAACCTTATAGCATCACCAACATAGGTTTTATAATAGCTCTTGAAATACAATGTCATATTTCTCCCTTCCTTAAAAAAGGTTTATAGGACATGCTATATTTTAAAGATCTATGATTCTAATGCATTCTACATGTATCATAAGGCACCAGGCCATATAATAAACAAATGTATTAGCTTGAAACATAAGATACAATATTTGATTAAGGCTAACATTATAAATGTGGGCACACACAAAAAGGGACCAAAATTATAACAAATTAAAGCTAAGGCATTAAATATATTCTCATATATGTTTCCAAAGCACATAGATAATGAGGAAATTATATCTTTAGGTTTTCACTACACATATCATGGGCATCCACCACCAAGTTCATATCAAATTATCACAAAGGAGGCACACCCATTGCCTAATTTCACTAGTATGTACAACACTACAATTCTAGATAGACCAATCATGACCTTATCAAAGCATGACATTGTTTATGATGATACAAATATACATGCACTCTTTCTATGATCCTAAATAGATCATCATCCTATCCAAAGTGTTATGGTTGATAATGGGTCAAGCACTAACATGTGTAATATAAAAATTATATAGCATTTAGGGTATTCAAAGTTGGATATATTCTGTATAGACATGGTTATTAGTGATTTTAGTGGTCATTTTTAGATCTCCATTGGGGATATTATGCTTCCATTATAGCTTAGACTAATACATGTGGCCACTTAGTTCTTATTAGTACATAGTTCAAGCATGTTTGAAATGTTATTGGGTAGGCCATAGACATAATAGCTATGATCCATCCCATCTAAAGTGCATATATAATTAAAATACATACATACAAATTAGGTGGTCAAAGTTGAGGGTCTTTTATATGAATATCCTCTACCTATTCCATAGCTAGTTAGAGCACAATTACTAGTTAGAGTTTCTAGATATAACATAGTTATTAGTTACAACTTAGAGCATAGTTCCTTTTGATACAACATAAAATAAATTAGATCCACTAGTACATGTGATGTCTGCTCTTATAGTATTGATACATACACATACTCACCCACATAGACCATTATTAAATATACCCCAGCATCAAAGATATGTTACAGGTTCTATAGGGTCTTCTTCCACTCACTTTTTTTATATTAGTATTATTGGGTTCTTAGGGTTCTCTACATAGGGCACCTATATCACCTACATCTTCTACTAGATGGGTTCCTAAGACCCCTATATTTCACAAGACATCACATTCAAGTACCATATATTCCTATCACCACTACACAAGTAGATACATATACAAATATAGATCACTTAGTATAATATATTATGGGACCACAATTACCATTTTACATAGCATGTATGATCATAGTTCCTTTATTTAACATCATCCACAATGATAGTAGTATCCCATGAAACTCATTAGGTAGTATTGATTCTATCTTCATGTACATACTTTCCTTCTCTTTTTTCTCCTTGTACATAGTTCATTTTCACATTCCTTATACATAGCTTATATCTAAAAAATATAAAAACATTATAATATGTAAAATAAACCATAAAAACATTCAAAATATTACTCTGAAAACACAAAATTATAGACTGTATGCATCATTATGTTTACATTTCTTATATTTGTTAGACATTACATATCCTAACTATATTAGTATATTCATTTCTATCTTATATATATGCTTCAATTATTATTGTTGAGTGATTACAGATTGCTACATGAATTAGGTCCACTACACCAATCAAAATTTTCTATTATTTACCCACTAGGGGTATATACACTGATACATGAGTCTTCACTTAACACATTCACCCACTTTTGGGAATCCTATACACAATTTCAATTACTAGGTTGTATCCTTATATACTCTATATCCTAGTTTTAGCATTGTTACATTTTGATAATGATCATGCTACTCTTACTCATATTTTTTTCCATTTATTACTACTTTAGAATCAACATATGTACATCCTAACTCTTACATATATTTGTATTTTATATTCATTCATGGTATCGTTTATAGCTTTCCTACTTTATATTTGACTATATATTTATGTTTCTTCTATTTGAGGGCATTTTAATATTTCATTGTTCTTTATCTCTACACCACTTCTATTCATAGTATGTATGCTTTGGGCATGTTCCCATGTCCTTGTGTGTGATTTATTAATTATGTATATAGACATTTAAACATGTCCTTATATGTGGATCTAAGCCAACTAGTTTTTATCTTAAATATGTGGACATTTGAACATGTCCTTGTATATCTTGTTTTCTTAGATTTAATGACATGCACCCATGTCCCTTATATTATATCCCCTTAGCCTACTTTGTGTACCTCATGTATTTTTTATGTATATTTTATTTTGTGTTTCATGGTAATGACCCTTATCTTTACTTGTTATACACACTAGTTTTCAATTCCATGAGGCACCTCATGCTTCTACCCTTCCTACTTGGGTGTCGTGATGGACATCATGCCCCATCTCCCTTTGTATCTACCTAATTTTAATTAGATTTGTTATTACATACATTATTAAATCTATCTTGACACCATTATGAATGTTAAACATGACATACATCTTACCTTAAATACTTATGCTTAGATCATATTCCATTTTGGTGTTATGTATGCACGTTATATTGGATTATCTTGCATTTATCATATATGCTCTAGCTAACATAAATTTTGCATATCTTTTTATTTTGAGTATATTTATTACATATGTTTAACAACTCCCCTAAAAATAGGGAAATTCATAAGGGTTTATCATATAGATTATTCTCCTATATTTAATTAAAAGTACATTTTTTATCACATAGGATCAATTATATAAAATCAGACACAAGTAAATAAAATGGGAAAATGTGATCTAGAATGTAGTACAGTTGAATAGATTTTAGACTAAGAAGACACTAACACTCAAATGGGTAAATTAACACCACATGGTGTTATTGTTTAAGATATGACACTAATGTCTACTATCCTTAGTTTTAAAATATCCTACATTGGCCATAATAATATAGCAGGCATTGTATAGTTTTACATATATTTAGTTATAGATTTACTGATTATACTCATTTTTGCTCAGATTCATACTTTTTAACTCAGACTCATATTAGTTTACTCAGATTGGGGACATCATGCATAGAATGAACACTCCCATATTTAGTTTAGATACCTAGATATAGTTTATTATAACTCAGTCTAGAATCCATATACTAAGATATAATATTGGGGGGCATTTGCATGATGTATTATTTCTATATTCTCACTTACAAACTAGTTGATCAGATGGAATGAAAACTTTCATTCCATTATCTAAATTATATAAACTTGACATAATATTCCAAGTTACACCTCAATTTCATGCCTTACTCTATATGCAGTGGTTGGTATTCTTGAGAGGCCCAAAACTACATAATATACCTGAGTGGTTGTAGAGACAACATACACAATTATATATACTCAGTTAGACATTTATAATACTTTATAAATTATAGTTTTAGATACATATACTACATATGGGTGGGTAATGATGGATTCATAGCCTACTTGATTTCTTAATCCACCCACATGAGAGGATTTGACACACTCTCAATCTAATCCAATCTATTCCTAGGTCATGATCCACCAAACATGGGTGGTCAATGATGGAGTCAAAAATGAATTGAGTTCTAGAGCCACCCACATATGAGGATTGAGCAATCTATCATATTATTACAAGATATTCATTTCTTTATCACTATATAAATGCACATACATAGTTTGTCACCAAGTTCATGCATTAATTCACATACCTAGTGAGGAGTATTTGTTACTTTCCTCCTTCCTATCTCTTTACTTAGTTTTAATTTCTTACTTATTCTAGTATTTTAATTTTGATATCTCTTAAGTAAGGACTAATTTATGCATGTTTCATTTTTAGGACATGAATTGGACCTTTCTTCACATACTTATACCTAGTTTTATGGGCTTCACTTCCTAGGTAATTCTAAGCATGCTTTTCTTCCTTTATCCTAGTCATTTTAATTTGTTACATCTCTAGAATAAATGGGGGGGAATGTAATCACCCAAAAGTGGTATTTGAGTGATAAGATTGATACTTTAGATACATATCCCTATCTTATCCATAAACCTATCCTAGAGCTTATTATCATACCTATCTAGCCTTCATACGGGCCACATGCATCTCTCGTTAGCTCCAAAATAGTCCCAAACCCTCATTTCCCAATCTTGGCCCTTGATTCCTAGTGTTATACTAGCTGGACACTAATGCCATGTGGTGCTAGTGTCCCCAAAATGGCTCTAATGTCCTTTTCACTAGATTTTCCCAAATAGATATCTTTTCAAAATTAAAGCCTCCTAATGTCAAACTAGACATCTTTTATAACTTACATAAGCAACAGAATAATATATATACATGTCTTCTATCCCTCTATCCACTAGATGGAAATTACATGCACAATACACATTAAAACATAGAACAAGTTGAGCATAATTAAGGTTATCAATTCTTATTATGCCCTACTTCTACATACCACCATCTACAACATCCCTAAGCTTAGATTTTCAAAATTTCTAGTATCAAGCACACTCAAAGACCTCAAGGCCACTATCATACTAGTATTAATTAAACTTACACTATCATATAGGTCGGGATAATTACATCATGTTTGATCCATCCTTAGATTATTAGTATGTAGGAAACTCTCTTCACATCAGGGTGTTGAAGATGCCCAACCTACCCTACTAATGAACACACATTTTAGATTATGTTATAGTCACATGGAGGATTAGGTTATAGACAATAAACCAATAATTAAAGGTAAAATACAAGTTATTAAAAAGGAATAGACCCTAAATATCTAGACATAGGTACACCTAGAAGCTCAAGGTAGTCCCACACAGAGGACACTACCACTAATATCAGGGCAAGACTACCACTTTATTAATAATGGACCTATTGTCTAATTTTGGTGATACTATCCAAAAGGGGTTTTGATATAGGGATCTAGTTTAAGATAATCAAACCATCTTTCATCTTAGTTTATGGTAATCAAATCATTTATATTAGGTGTTTTTTAATTAAGTCTTTATTTGTATTATTTATTATTATTTTTATAAAATTTAAAGCTAGTCAATTCTATAATAAATTAGTGGTTGTAATTATTTCATATTATTTCCCTAATTTATTCTAATCAACTCTTTAACAAACATGGGATCTAAATTATCTAAGTCCTAAATTGTTAAAACACCTGGCTTTCCATCTTCAGAGTGACCTTGGGGTAAAATGGGTTAGTGGTCACATAGTGTCAAGCTGACCCTAATGACCCAATTATCAAAGGGTAATGTCTACATAGATAATAATCTAAAGTGGTCCTCAAACTAATTTATCTATCCCATATGTGTTGGCTTGTGTGTGAATCATGCAATCTATGTAAATCATGTAAAATAGTGACCTATATTATAACTTGGAAAATTGGGCTCTTAGGTTGCTCCTTTAATACTTTAGACCTGAAGGTGTGTTGTATTTATAATTGGTATGTAAATAGGGAAGCTTTGATCAATTAAATTCTTAATAGAGTGATTTTTAATAAGTTCCTTGGTCTCTTTGGTATTTTATAGGTATTTATTGGTGATGAATGAATGAGAGTTGATCTTGTATTTATATCAATCCCATAAGAGTAATAACTCATATTAAAGAACTTAGGATAACCATTAGGAAATATTTCATTTATAAATTAGATGAATTAAGGCAC
Organism: Torreya grandis; assembly: GCA_037957365.1. Taxonomy (NCBI): domain Eukaryota; kingdom Viridiplantae; phylum Streptophyta; class Pinopsida; order Cupressales; family Taxaceae; genus Torreya; species Torreya grandis. The sequence continues at coordinate 257,458 of JARHVA010006467.1, read as the reverse complement.
TAGACACTTGTGTCAGAGTAGGATAGTAACATCTATGCTACTGTATATCCTAGACTTTAGTGTCCAAGGAGTACAAAAATAGATAAAGGATCAAAACTTGTAAATGTGTAAGATAAGTACATTTTAAGTATTCTAGGCAAGATAACATTTTTGTGTTATCAATAAAAGATTGTTTAGTCTAAGAAATAGGCAAAGGATCATAATATAGAGTATGTATGAGGCTTTTAGATGTAAGGTATGTGTATAATTAAGAGGAACATATAATGTCTATGTTTTCCAAGTATAGAAGACTATGGTACTACATAATCATAAAATAACATCTACATCCCCCCCTTAATCTAGTAATTAAATTTATATTTTAAAGGAAAGGAATAAGTACATGAGTGTGTGTGTATACCTTATATTTTCTTGAACTTAATTTGAATTCATTACTAGTGACTAGACTTCAACCAAGAGCATGTTATAGTATAAAATAAATTCATATAATATGGATTAAAATTGCTTGAAATAGTTTGAAATGAAATGGAAGGGTTTATGAATATACATGTGTGTCGATGTAACTACCTTGCCTATTAGAATTTTTTTTTTGCAAAATATCTATCATTGTAAGACTCTAAATCTAAGATTAGGATACATATAGATAAATCTTTAAAGTTCATATATCCAAGGAGATAGGGAGAGATTGGAGGAACATGCCCCCAACTTTAGATCAATAGTGAGTTTCCACTTAGTAGTTAAGATTAGCCTGACCATGCAATCCAAAGATACTTATAATCTAGTGAGTTTAGATGATCAAGTCCAACCTAAAAAAATTGTAAGGATTGAGTGATTCAATCACCTCAACCATACCAAAAGGTAAACCAACTATTGTAATAGATTGGCTCAAAATGGTCTGTAAAACTATGAAGGGTATCAGTACATGTAATGGTTTTGGAATATGAAACTAATTTTGAATTTTTTAATATTAGGTACATGTTTCATAGCATATGCACCTTAGATTTGTATCATAATAAAATTATGTATAAAAATGGTACCAATGTATATAATTATACCGCAACTATGAATTTGAATCACATAATTATGTTCTTTGGCCAATTTAGCTAATTGTGTAAGTGTGGAGGACATGCTTCCAAAGCATTCCCCAATTATATATGGACAAATATGAAAATTTATATGTGTACCAATGTGAAAAACATGTTTCTAAAACATGCCCCCACTAAATCTATAAACTAATATAAGTAACATACCAAATGAATGTGAAGAACATGCTTATAAATCATTCCCCCATTGAATATAAACATTGTGAATGTGTGGAATCCATGTCTATATGACATTCCCCTACTGAATCTACAAAATGATATAAGTACCAAATAATGAATGAGTGTGGAGAACATAATTCCAAAGAATTCCTCCATTGAATTTGTGAATTTCTATAAGTACCATACTAAATTAATGTACATAACATTCCTCCAAAGCATACCCCCATTGAGTCTTAAAATTATGAATGTGTGGAAGCCATGCCTCCACTACATATTAGAATTGATATAAGTACCAAATATTCAATGAGTGTGGAGAACATGCTTTCAAATCATGCCCCCACTACAATATAGAAACTATGAATCTATGGAAACCATTATCATATTACATTCCCCCATTAAATCTAAATTTTTTTCCAAGTATGCATAACATTATTCCCAAGCATGACCCCACTAATATTTCCCCCTCTTTGAGGTGAGGTAAATATAGGAAGTGAGAGTTACCTCACCTCAAAAGGGTAAAAAAAATTTAAAATTTATGAATATAACCATGTAGCATATAGAAGTAACATGTATATGTAAATGTATTATTGAAGCACATAGAACCAATTTTATCACATGTAGGCCTAATATGCATGGTAAAGATAATAAAAAAATCTAGATAGTAAAAATACAATCTCAACAAGGAAAAAATCACACAAATAAGAGCACTCAAAAATCAAGTCAACAAGCAATAGTCCAAAGAGACCTCAAACAAAGGGCATATTCAAATGTTGCACAATTTAAGGGACATGACTTAGTTGAATGTCAATGAAATTAATAATGACATATTAAAATGTCCATACAATAAATAAAGACATTATTCATATGTTATAAAAAACATACATAGACATGGGGGTCTAAATCAAAGAAACATATTAAATTTATTGAATAAGCAAGGCAAGACACTCAAGGAAGTACATAAGGTGAAACATAAATAACCAACTCAAACATGTAATAGTGGCCCATGCATCCAATTTGTTAAAAAAGTATGTCAAGTGCATGGCATATGAAATAACCTATGTAAGATATAAGCATGGATAATAGGCATGCATAAGTACATATTTAAGCTCACATGATAGTGTAGAGTGATCATCTAATCATATAACCTATGTGTATCAAGATAGAATAAGTGGATTCCCCCAATTTCCATATGGAAAGAGTAGAGAGAAACCCCCACACATGAAATAAGAGTGTATCATGTATTTACATATGCCTATATCACACCCAATGTAGAAGTGTGAAATATATGTGTATGCATGATTAATTGAGGATGTGGTACATAAACATGGAAGTAACACATGGATTCCAAGGAGCCAATAAAACATGTAAGCATCAAAAGTTTGTTTTTGGTTTTTTGAATGATTTTTATTTTTTTGTTTTTTAAAAGTTTTTGAATAGGAAAGATCATCCTACAAGGATATTCAATAGATGGCCATAGTTATCTCCCCACTATAAATATAGTGTAATACCTAATTTACATAGATAAAGAACATATATAGGTGTAATATTTATCATTGTGGTATCAATGGTGCTCTGTGTATGTAAAATAAGCTTCTATGGTCATAAAGCAATAGTAGGAGTAATTAAAATAGGGATTTTTGGAAACCATCATTGAGTGATTATTTATTTCTTTGTAGTAATAGTAATAGGAACATGTGTAGATACTTTTAATATTTGATCATGGTGTGTAGTAGAAGATTAGGATTCTATGGAATCCACTGTATGTATCTGATGTAATGGTCTCTAAAGTATCAGTCACCTAGTAAATGGGATTAATTATTGCTTACACTTTTTCTTTGAATTAGCCGTACTCTGGTTAGTATCTATTTGTCTAGGTATAAGTTTATTTTTTTCAATAGGATAATCATATGGAATTATACAAACTATAATTACCCAATTAGAATGAATATATTTGACACACCCATGTACTATAAAAGGTACTATTCAAAGAGTGTGTATCCAAGGTGTTCCTAGTAACATATTGAATAGTATTATGGAAGGGATAACTAAAAAGGTAATAACATGTGGAACACTAACTTATATAGATAAATCAATATCATCAAGAACCTTATGGGAGGTCCCATTGAATGATATAATTGATTGGTAGAGGGGTGTAAATCATGATGAATATAACCCAAGTGTGTAAGTAATGTCATGGTGTAAACATTTTAACTTTCACCATTATCAATCATAACACTATAATATGGGGTGTTTATCAAGTTATTCTCTAATGAATAGGGAATGAAGATCAAATTCATCATCCTAATTTCACTATCATTAAAATAAATAGAAGTTATTTGAACCATAGGAGGTATATGTCTTATTTAAGTAACAATAATACCATCTAGTGGGTTTGTATAATGTGATATATAAGGATGTGCATTATATGCCATTTTGACTTATGGTTCCTTTTTAGAATGGTCTTACAAATGATTATTGAATATCTTCTACTTATGGTGATCAACAACTTGTGAACCTGATTCCTTTGAAGGATCCTTGAATGAAATCTTTTGGCCATCGATAAGATCTTAGATCTTGTGCTTCAAGGTAAATTATCTACTCAAAGAATGTCCTAGTCCTTTATGATAATGATAATAAGCATTCACATCATATCCTTTTGGTATAATTTGAATCATATCAACCTCAATAGGATGAGGGAGATATATAAGATGGAACTCTTATAACCAGGGGAGTAATCAAGCTAGGGACTCAAGTAAACATGTAAATTATATTTTTGGTACATTAGATAAGACAAGATGTTTAGGATATTGGGAAACTAAATTAAGCAGAGTGGTTATTTATTTCTTAGGCTCAAAAGGTTTACCTTATGACTTGGTCTGATTGTAAATTTTGTACTAGATGTATATGTAGTTGGTGTGTTCGCTACATACTTTACATTATTTAATGATATAAGCTTCATTTCACATTCTCGTACAACATGTCATAATTCATCAAAAGATTGAAAATTATTAAATACAATGGACTCATGTATATGAGCATGCAAACTTTGCTTGAATATAACTTTTAACTCTTTTCTTACCATAGGATTGGTCATTTTTTCTAGCATTGTCTTATATCTTAAGACATATTCATTCATAGGTTCATTGGTTTCTTGTTTAATTTTGGCAATTTTGGCATATGAAACCTTTTGAGAAATATTAATGGAAAAGTGTGAAAAAAAATAGTATACAAGAGGTTTTAATGCTTTTATATATTAGAGTGGTATATCATAGAACCACCTCAAAGAATAGTCCTTGAGACTTCTTTGTAATAATTTGGTCAAAAGCTTATCAATTGAATCATAGTCAAGTCATGTCACACACAAGGTTAAAATATGTTGTTTAGGATCACCCTTTCCATCATAAAATGTAAATTTATGTGTAACAAATCTAGTTGGAAAAGGGTGAAAAGATATTTCAATTACAATAGTGTTATAAAATACATCTTGTGAATCTATAGCATGAGGGGATTTTAAATCTCTTTTTCTCAATGTTTGTAATCTTATCTTCTAAGGTTTTTATAACTTCAAGGGAATGATTGAAATATAGACCTAGTAGGAGATATATTATCAAGTTGACTAGTCACTGAAGGGGATGAAAACATATTTTGAGTAGTAATAGGCATTGAAATTGGTATTTGTTTCGAGACAATGGGTAAGTCCATAATATATGTATCAATAGTAGTTTCAGGGAACAAAGGTTTAATCACATAATATATGCCCCCATTAGATGTATTTAGTTATATTATGTTTAATTAGAGGGATTTTTCCACTAAATATTTTGAATTTTTGGATTCAAGTATAGTTTTTAATATCTTATCAATATCTTCAGTATTTTGTTGAATGTAGTCACAAAACAAGGCAATTATATGCACTCGATCATAGTCTACTTGTTCATTTTCATTTTTTTCCTAATTTTCATTATCAAAATATTATTTTATGATAACACTATCAACATTTTCTTCTATAACAACCCAATTAATTAAGGTAAAAGAAATTATATAAAATTTATTGGTTACTAAGGAGATTCAATACCTTAAGTGATTGGTTAATGTTGTTTATACCAATCCATTTATAGTCCATATTTCTTACTAATTGTATAATATATTGGGTGAGTGATTAAATTTTAAAACCTCTTGAGATTAAAGCTATGTCCTTAAGTCTTATGGAAAGATGAATCAATTTTAACTAGGTTGTGTTTGGGTGGTAATGATGAAATTGATAAAAGAGTTTAGAACATTTGTAACTGTTATCCTTACATATATAACTTATTTATGTATGAATAGTGAATGATAAATTTATCATTTCACCTTTATTAAAATATCATAAAAATAGTATGGGACAACTTATTATAAGTTGTTATGTAATCTTTAATTGTGAATTATTCATTTTCTATTGGTAGGCAAGAATTACTATGAGGGTTATCACTTAAACTCCCTAGTTCTCTTTTAAGTATTGAATTTGTTGAATTTTAGGATGACATCCAATAAATTTTTTTGGATATATATTTATAATATAAACAAACTATAAATTACATTCTTAACATGTTGACATTATTCAATTTCTAAAACATGATGAAAGGAAGTCAGACTATGATTCCATCTCATGGTTATTGGAAGTGATTTCAATTGAACTTAGAGTGGTGATGATATTTATGGGGGTATATTTTTAAAAAAATTGATATAAGTGAGTATTTTAAACTCGATGGTCTACTTCTAAGTTCAATTCTAAATAAAATTAGAGTTTTTTGTTTTTATTTAGTAAAAGTAGTGTGTTAGTGCACTTTGTTTGACTCTTAAAAAATGGGTTAGTTACATTAGTATCAAAGCATAATTTATGCTCTATGGAAATATTTTTTGGGGGGGAATAAAATATGTACCATACCTTAATATTTAAATTTTGACTCCTCGGTATGTTTATAACAAGGTCAGGAGGAATTAACAATGCTAATAATAACTATGGTAATAACAACTCGGGGAAAAGTAGATGTAGAAAAAAAGGTAGAGGCTATGGTGCTCTTAATCTAAAAAATAATAGAGATAATCCACTTTATTTTAATAATATTGATAGAAAAAATGAATTTATTATTGCTAATAAATTTGATCAGAACCCAACCAATAAGCATGAATAGCTCCTTAATGGTATTTTGAAAGCCTTGAATGCCATATAAGGTAAGATCAAAACCTAGCAATGCAAGCTTAATAACCTTGAAGGTGTTCTTCAAGAATGCTTGTATGGGTTGGAAAATTATCAAAAGGAGGATTAATTGATCCAATAAATTCCATTGGAATTGGTAGACTAAATCATAAAAGAGCTTACAAATCTTCTTCCAACTACTTTTTTCAGGTGAAGAATATGGGGATGTAGTTGATGCTTGACTTATACACTTAAAAAATCATTTCTATCTACATGACTTTACCTCTAATGTCAAATATATGGTGGTATCCTATCATTTTTTTGGTGTTGGTTCCTTATTGTGTAATAATATTTTATCCTTAGAGGGATTCTAGCCAATTACTCTTACTTGGGCAATTTTTGAAAGGTAGTTCTAGAATAATTACTTAAGTGCCAACTTTCAAGAACCAAAAATAATTAGTTTTCAGATGTGAAAATAAGATGATATACTTGTTATTGAGTGTGAGAAAATTTTATTAACCTATTTCATCATGTAAAATAAATGCATGATGAATAGATTAAAGTGAAAAAATTGAAACTGGGCCTAAAGGAGATATTGATGCATGATGTCAATATGACTAATCTAAAAAACTTGGCAATTGCGATTGAGTCTACTCATAGGGTAGAATATAAAGAAAAGTATCGATAGAATGTGAAACAATATTTTAAGTTGAGTATGTATCAAATGAAGGGAAAATATATCACCCCCTCTCCTAATTTTTTTAATAAATCACATCAGAACAATAGGTTTATTAGAAATAGTAATGGATTTAGCAAGTTCTAAGGGAAAGACAAGAACTTTAAATATCATAACTCAACAAAAATAGAGTCTAAAAAATAAAATTAGACCCAAAATAATAAATTTGGACTAGCCACAAGATCCAATACTAATTTTATTTCACCACCAATAATTGTATATTGTTGGGAATGTGGTGATAACCACTATCATAAGGACTTTACCAAGCTAAAACTTAGACAATTAGCTAATCATATAATGTAGGCAATAGTTGAAAATCAGAATGTTAATTTCCAAGGTACCTTGATTAAAACTCTAGGTACAATAATTAGTCTTTATGTGTCTATCTTGATTGATTTTGGTGCAATAAATAACTTTATTCAACCTGTTATAGTAAATAAGTGTAATATTAAACATGTTAGGTTAGAGAAGGTTGGGAGATTGAATTTTAGATTAACAAGAGGGTACCAATATAAAAATGATTAGAGAAAGATGAGATTGATTTAGGTGTCTTTAAAACCAAACTAAATCTATTTTCATCTCCCTTGGGGTATTATGATCTCATTTTAAGTATGAACTAGCTATAACCACATCAAGCCATGTTTGACTACTTTGGTAAGAAGGTGCATTACACTAATGATTTCATAATAATCATGGAATTTCAAGGCATTTAAAATACTAAGGCACACACAATAATTTAATCCCTCCATATAAAAATATTTATATCTAAACATAGGAATTATCTAAGGTAAGGAGCCATCCTAAAGGGATTTTCATTTCTTAAGGGAATTTATGGATGTATTTCTTGAAAAACTGCTTTGTCTTCCACCCAAGTGGGACTTTGATAATTATATAAAAAATATTCTTGGGTTTGAACCTACATCCAAGGATATTTATAAGATGAATATGGTATATTTTTAGGAATAAAAAGTTCAACTGCAAGAACTTTTATAAAATGGAAGGATTAGGCTAAGTGTGTGTCCTTGGGGTGCTCTAGTTGTCTTTGTGAAGAAGAATGATGGAATGTTGAATATATTGATGATCAAGAATCATTATATTTTTCCTATAATTGGAAATTTATTTTATCACATTAAAGGAGTACTTATTTTCTCTAAGATTGACCTAAGATTAAGCTACCACCAGTTGAGAATCAAGGAGGAAGACATACATAAATTTACTTTCTTCACTTGATATGGTCATTATAAGTTACTATAATTCCATTTGGATTAAAAAATGCACCAAATTCTTTTATGAATTTAATGATAAATATTTTCATGGATTAAATAGATAAATTTATACTAGTTTTCTTAGTTTATATTATGATTTATTCTAAGAACATAGCCAAACATGAACAACTCTTGTGATTAGTCTTACAAAAGCTAAGGCAACATATGTTTGACAAAAATATTTCTAAATGTTCTTTCTTTCATCCTAAAATACATTATTTAGGGTATATCATCTTTAAGGATGGTATTGTGGTAGATTTGACAAATATTAAATCAATACAAGAATGTTCTACTCCTACTAATTGCATGAATTATGTAGTTTTATGGGTTTAGTTGGCTACTACTACATAGTTATATAAAACATTTCCATCATATCCAACCCTGTCACTTCCTTGTAACTAAAATAGAAGATCAAATGGATACCCCTCTATGAAGAGGCATTTTATTATCTTAAATTATTATTAACTACAACACCTATACTTATCATCCCTTATCCAAGTGGTAATTTTGAGATCTAAGTAGATTCTTCCAAAGAAGGTTTTGGTGGAATTCTAACCAAATATGGTAAATTAGTCACTTATGAGTCATGAAATCTCAAGGAGCATGAAAATAACTATCATGTGCATGACATGGATTTTCATATAATAGTACATGCTTTGAGACAATAGAATAATTTTTTTATTGGGTAAATACTTTAAGGTGAAATTTGTTCACCACAACCTAGAACACTTATATTCCTAGGATGATTTGAATGCATGCTAATGTAGATGCCTATAATTTGGAAGCAATTTCGACATAGATTTTTCATATGTCAAGGATAAGTAAAATCATGTTGTTGGTGCACTCAACCAACACACATACCTTATTTTCTTATATGTAATAAATTTTGACTTCTTAAACATTATGTGAAAATAATAATTTTCTAATGAATATTACCATGAGGTAAGAACAGGTTTGGATGACAATCCTATTACAAAGGTATTTTCTAGTTTTTATGTATAAAAATATGGCCTTACTAAGAATAAAAATAAAAATATATACCTAAATTTTGAGACTTTTAATGTCAATTTTTGAAATAAGTATACACAATAGCTCATTATTTTCATCTAGGTGTCATAAATATGACATATGAGCTAAAAAGATATTATTTTTAGCATACTATGAGACAAGATGTGGATAATTATTTTACTAAATTTTGAGAATGCCAATATGTTAAAGTTGAGAATTACCACCCTAAGGGACTTTTTTATTCTCACAAAGTACCAAAGGATAAGTGGGTTTTAATATCACTTTATTTGATTTTTACGCTGTCTAAATCTCATAAAAATCATGATACCATTCAGGTAGTAATTAATAAGTTGACAAATATTGGTCATTTTATTTCTATAAATCTAATTTATGATGATTCCTTATTTATGGAAATGTTTGTAAAAGAAATTATTCAACTACATGGAATTCTAGAAGTGATCATTTTTGATAGATACACCATTTTCACATCAAGTTTTTGTAAAACTTTGACAGTATCATTTGGAACATGTTTGAATTTTAGTTTTATGTACCACCCAAAAATAAATGGTCAAATAAAAAGACTAAATTAAGTGGTTGAGGATGTAAGGCCCCATTTTGCATAGTGCTTATCTTTGACAAATATGACTATGAAATTATGACTTATATGTTTTAGTTATTTAATTATGTTGTTAAATCACATCCAACTAAGGTGTGAAAGGATTTATGAAGGCTTTTCATGTGTTTGGAACCATGAGAAAGACATATTATCAGTCTTCCTTGATTTCTTACTTAAAAAAGAATGATGCTTACATTTATTTATGCAATGTTTCTTTATGAAAATTTATTATGTCTATGAGATATATTAACTTAGTTCATGTTTGAATCATTACTTTTAATCTTGTGAATTGGAAACTACCTATGCATATAATCATATGAAATTATTTACATGGATGTTGATATTCCATGAATAATTGGCTATAGTTAAGTAATTGAGATTGCATTATTCGAATAAATTTTTTAAATTCAGCTATTAGATTAGTGGAATTTGATATGTGCATCGAGTGTGAAGGAATAATAAAAGGGAAAATGAAGGATAGAGACTATGCTAAGCATGTTTTTTTATCATAAAATAGATTTACCCTTAAACCCTTCTTAAACATGTGTTAAATAGTTAGTTGTTTGAGTTACCGTTCGTCACCTTTATTGACTTAAGATATGTTTTAGGTAGATATACTTTAATCTTGGTTGGTGAATCTTTTTGTCTTATAATCATTTGATCTTATTGCCAACATCTATATTATCTAATGGCTGATTGATAAATCTTGTATTGTTTTACCTTAGACTAGAATCAAGTGGGAAAAGAGCTAAATGAGTCAATGAAGTAACCAAAAAATCTTTCAAGATCCACTAATTACCTTAATTAAACATTGAAAATAATGTTCCTTAATGAGGCACGGGTTGGAAAGTGGATGCTAGTTGGCTTATTCTTGAACATTTATTTATAGTAGCAAAACTCCCTAATTTTAGGATATTTTACCAAAAATTAGTGTAAAACAAGTTAAAAAATTAGATAAAAAGAATCAAGAATTAAGAAAAGAGTGGTTTAGGAAAGTTGAGGCTAGATTTCTAAAGGATAGCACCCAGGTGGTCTTAGAGTTAATATGCGGGTTATTTATTGACTTATGTTTTTAGTTTATTTCCTTAGAATGAAAAGATTATGTGCTTTGCTTGAATCTTTTTTTCTTTCAGGATAATAGGACCACTTGGTTTATTCTACCTATTTTATTGACTTATCCATGGTTGAGAATTTCCCACCATGTTATGTTTATCCTTTTAAGACTTTGGAGAGATTATTCCTCCTTATTTACATGAAGTTCTTATGTTTTTGTGTGTGTATTATTATATTTATTGTGACACTAAGTGATGGTGGTCTATGAGCAACATCTTCATGTTGTTAGAGTATCAAATTCTTCCTATGTTGGGCATGGTGTAAGGTTCATTTATCCTCCCATGAATATCTTGATGGTAACATCTCAGAGTCCTCCTATTTTGTGTATGGTGGAAGGTTTTTTGACCCTTACTTGATTGTCGTAATAGTAACATGTCAAAGTAATCCTATGTTAGGCATGGTCAAAGGTTGTTTGACCCTTACTTTGACATCATAATGGTAGAGGTGGAAGTCCTCCTATGAGGGTCATAGTGGTAGGTTATTTAACTCTTCCATAACCATTGGTAGGAAGTAATAGATTGAGACACCCTCTTGTTAATCCAATATTTTGATGGGCCTTGTTATGTTATAAGAACTTATCTTCTATTATTATACTCTTGAATCATTTTCTTCAATTAATTAATCATTTGAATGCTTATTTATCTTGTACTTAGGATTGGGAATCTCTTTAGGTTAACCTGGGAATTTGAATTATATGTACTGCATGGTCTTTCCTTTGTGATAATATACCCATGCTTAGATACCCATACATTTCTTTACCAAGTGATATAAACATGCTTAGAGTTTGGAGTCTCAAGATCAGGGGTGTCTAAATTAGTAGCTTAATGATGAAAAATGTTTGGGTGGTGAGCCTTCCTTCTTATGGCTAGTAAATTATTGGGAGTGGATGAGGAATATCATTGAAGACTGCTTGGTCAATAGTTACTTAGCCAAATTAAGAGATGAGCCTCTCATTTATGTAATACATAAATTAAATTTGATATTTTATATTATCATAGAATCCATTCTGCTTGTAATACTTTCACATAGAAAAGGGATTGGAAATATTCCAATCTTGGATAAAGACTTTTGTTGTATATGTGATAAACCTTTGTGTAAAATGAGTCATAACTAGTTTTGATTATTTGTATTTAGACCCTTGATAAGGAGTCATTATGAAAATAAAAATCTTTGGCCTTATGGATTTTATAATAAAAAAATAGTGAGTTGTTTTTATTAAAACTCTATTAAGAATTGTTTCTTGATTATGCATGTCTCATTTAAATTTGTTATGGTTTATTTATTGAATCGATCTTGTGCAAAGAAGATTTAAATGCAATCATTAATATGTGGATTGTTATTTTGAATAAAAATATAAATAGTTCATTTTATCATGTTATTATGGATTGGATGGAGGTCTTGTGAAAGGATCTCCTTGGCCTTAGAAATTGAGTATTATTTCCTATTTTATGCCTTTCCAAAACCTAGATCATTTAATAAAATAGTTGATATTTTATTAAGCTTGAATATTTTGTATTAATCTTATCCAAGTTAAAACCTTGGTTTGGTCAAATGCTTCTATGCCTTAGTGGATTTCAGGTTGACCTGTTAGCATGTGTAATCTATTGAAGATTCATGTTTTACTAGTTTAGAAAAAAGCAAGTGATAAGTCAAATGAAAAAGACTTAGAATTTTTTTCAAAAGAGGTTGGCCTTTGTGATTTTTAGTAAAAGATTAGTCAAACATTTTATAAAAATGATCAAATACAAAATTTATGAAGACTTCAAAAAAAAATTCTAAATTCTAGGTCTTCAGAGAAATAATTGAAACTTTATTGGAATAAAAGTCACAAAAAGAAGTTATGAAGGCATGTATCTTCAAAAATCTTCAAAACAAAATTTGTAAAATAAATTTTGGCAAAATACTAATGGTTGGTTATTTGGAATGAATAATGTCAAAAATTTTGTGTAGGTTAAAATATATTTTTTTGAATAATTTAATAGATTTTTTTAGATTTTTAGGTCTTTAGAAGTCTTGTTGTAACTTTGTTGAAAAAAGTCACTGACAAAAGTTATAAATACTTATGTTTGAGGTCCCATTTTCTAAGTTTTATTTAAGCTTTTTGCTTTAATATTTTTGGATTCAAGTTTTCTTTCAACTTTTTCCTTTACCAAATTTTGATCTTTTTGAAAGTTATCCAGATGATTCCACATTGAATCAACTTAATAACCTAGACGGTTATCCAAAAGGCTTAATCCTATAAAGCTCTAGATTCTCATGAAACTACCAAAGTTATAAAGAGTTGTAAAGTGGAAACACTCAAGAGCACAAAGTCTTAGAAGGATTGAGCCATTGGGGTTAATAATTTAGTACTTCCATCATTTTATGAACCTATGGAGGTCAATTATCAAATCTAAAAACTAGAAATACTAAATCATTAGGGGGACTAATGCCTTAATGCCTCCATGGTTCTAAAGATGTAAGGAACTATCAAGTGGTAGCGATCTATAGTGTGATAGCCTAGAAGGTTTGATGATTAATGATAGACATGAGGTCCCATAATTATGATCCATGACACATCCACATTCCCAACTAGTTTAGGATTAAGTAGACTTGAGGTAGATACGTGGAACCTAATGATCTCAACATTACCCAAGAATGAATTTGATGTCTGTTTCAACATCATAAGTGAAATAACCTTTTTGGCACAAGCTCATAAATGGATTTTGAGTGCTATTCAAATGAATCAGGACTGTGGGATTATTAATTATGGTTTACATTCATTAGGTCTAATGGTAGTAGTAGGATTCACCTTAATATTTTTTTGATTTGAGTGTACACATGTTTCTACCCATGTATTTTGGTGGTTTTTATGTTTAATATTTGTGCCAAGTCTTTTATTTTTTAGAAAAAAATAAGCATGACATTTTGGTATTAGAGTTAGGTTACAACACTAGGATATTTGGGATTCTAAGTTGCTTTAACCCTTCTTGTTTTATGTATTAGTTTTGATGTCTTCCCTATTGGTATGTAAAATGAGAGGATGACATCAATCACATCATGGTGATAATTCTAACAGAGAGCATGATCCTCCTAATTAGCTGAGACTAAATGAAATTGGACCCTAAATCCTCTTAGCCATATAATAGATGAGGTATTTTCTACAAGAGATATTGCCTATAGTGCAACATGATGAGAGAGGCACTCTCCACCACATTCCCAAGATGATCAAAGATTAGTTGAAATAGAGAGGTTTAAGAGTCCTCCCTATCACCATTATGAGGCTGATAAAGGTGAATTGCATCACCATGATGAGTAAAAAGAGAGGTGATATGTATATTTCCCTCCTAATAATTCAATTGGGAACTTATTAGAGGACTTCATCAGATTATAGCCTCCTAAATTTGATGTTACTTAGGAATAATTCATATTAGATGCATGGTTAGTTAGCATGAGAGGATGTTTCATTTTATATTATTGTGACTCCAATGGGGAGGCATATTTGGGCACCCATCTTCTTAGGGATGAAGCTAAGATGTGGTGGGAAGAAGAGGAGTATAATCTCTACTTGACACTATCTTTCCTCACTTGGGAATTATTTTAGGAGAATTTTAGAACACACTACCTATCCCCTAGATATGTGTAGAAGAATGTAGATGGAATTTCATGATCTTTGATAATGGAGTGGCATAATGGCTTAGTATGAGTGTCATTTTCTAAATTTGATCATATATGTGTAGGGTTATAGATATGAATCTATCAAAGTGAATAAGTTCATTAGAGGCCTAAATTTAGAGCTATCTAGCACAATGTGCATTTTAGCTTCCTCAACCCTAGATATAGAGTTTGAAAATTCCTATTTGATTGAGGAGTCTTTTGGAAAAACTCAGGGTGCTTGAGATAAATTTTAGATCAAATTAAAATCTCATCATGACTCAAGGTCATAAGGTACAAAATCTACACCTAGGAAGGTTTGAGAAAAATCTTACCTAACTCCAAATCCCCAAAATAATAATAAGGGAATAACTATTTTATCCATAGTTAGAATAGGAACTAGTTTGAAAAAGACTACCAATGATGAAGTGAGGTTGTACCTCGAAAACCATCAGCAAACTTAAATTACAAGGACTTTGTAACTAAAATAGGCAAGACCTTCAAGGTTAATATCATCCTTATAACCAAGCCTATCTAGACCCCCCTTTAGGTGAGACTAGTATAAGGATGTTAGATCCTTCTACCTACTAGTATGATTTAAGGAGTTTTAATTTCAATTTTGTTTGATTTAGGAGCTTCATAATACTTTATTTCCCCTTCTATCATGGATTATTATGGTATTATGGTTATTAGGTAGTTAGAGAGTTGGGAAGTTGAGTTTGCCTTAGGGGCTAAGATATCCATTATCTCTTTGGTGAGTAGTTATGTTTTATATCTTGGTGGTTTTTTCACCACTATTGGCTTATGTATTATACCTTTAGGCACCTATGGTGTAGTTTTTGGAATGGATTGACTTTATGCTCATAAATCCAACTTAGATTGTCATAACAAGGTTATCAAATGTGAATATAACCTTGTGACTCCTATGGTAATATCAAGGGTTAAGAGACATGTATCCATTCACATGATCACTATGATCTAACTCAAGAAGAGTTTAAGGAAGGGTTTCTAGTTATTTGATATCATGGTGATGATAGGTCATATGAGTTTGATAAAGCTTTATTGGATGACCACCCTATGTTGTGGGAATTTTTTGATGTGATTCCAAATGCATTTCGTAGTATGCCTCCTCCACAGGGGATTGATTTATAGATTAGTTTAGTGTTAGGGGCTGAGTCTATATTAAATGGCCATGATAAAACTAATTTAACTCAAGATACAGCTTGAGGAACTATTAGATAAATGTTTGATTCATCCTAATTAATCCTCATGGGGATCATCAATCATCTTTGTGAAGAAGAAGGATGGATCCCTTTAGTTATGTGTTGATTATTGCCAATTGAATAAGCTAATGATTAAGAATCATTATACATTGCCTATAATTGATGAATTATTTAATTAAATGTAGGGATCTAAGGTGTTATGTAAGATTGATTTGAAATATGGATACCATCAATTGCATATCATAGAGCATGGTATTTGTAAAATTATGTTTTGAATGTGGTATGGGCATTATGAATTTACATTTGTATCATTTGGGTTCATGAATGCCCCAAAAATATTCATGAGTCTTATAAATGGAGTGTTTTTCTCCTTTTTAAATAAATTCATGTTGGTGTTTATTGATGACATTTTGATCTATTCACATAATGAACAGGAACATGAGGACCATTTGAGGTAGGCCTTATAAGTTTTAAGTGAAATCTAGTTGTTTGTAAACTTCGAGAAGTTCCCTTGTACACAATCTAAGGCATAATACATAGGGTTTATACTCATACGAGAAGGAATTTATATAGATCCATCTAAGATTTAGGCTATTTTATAATGGATGGCACCCATAAATGTTGTATAGGTGCATAGTTTCATGGGTTTGTAAGGATATTATAGACACTTTTCTGAGAACTTCTCTCACATGTGAGCCCCATTACCTCACTTAATAGAAAAGGGAATAAGTTTGTATATACAATAGGTTATGAGGAAACTTTTTAGTTATTGAATAAGTGACTCATAAGTGCACCAATTTTGGATATACCTAATCCTATTAGGGATATCTTCATTTTCATGGATGCATCAAAGGAAGTATTAGGAGTTGTACTCATGAAAGAGGGTAGATCTATAACATATGATTCTTGAAATATCAAAGCTTATGAGTTAGGATATCCCACACATGATATATAATTTACATATATAATCCATGTTTGTTTAAGGTGGTGACACTTCTTTTTTGGTTGACATGTTTTTTAAAAAGACTAACCACTTAATTTTGCATCATCTATTCAATCAGCCTAACTTCAATGCATGTTAAAGGCATTGGATGGAACTGCTATGTAAATATGATTGTGATATTTTGAATATCAAAGGAAATGAAAACATAGTTATTTATGCCTTGAGTAGAAAATGTCATGAGTTGTTAGTAATGAGTTTGTGAACTGACCTACAAAGTAAGATTTTGAAGCATCTTCCAAAGGATCACCTCTAAAAGGAAGTAAGATAACTATTATATTCTAGTTTGATTCTAAAAGGAAAGTTTAAAGTATATTCTCTTGAAATAGATGGCCAACTATGACATAAATGGTGTATCTATGTTCCTTTAGTTGGTGGCTTGTGTGAGATAATTTTGTATGAGTCTTATAGAGATCCTTACCAATTACACCTTGGAGTTATGAAGATACATGCCAAGTTAAAGAAATTATATCATTGGGTCAGTTTAAGGCATGATATTTTTGAATTTTTTGCTCATTTTCATGAATTATAGAGGGTTAAGGCCAAGCATCTAAATTTGGTAGGATTGTTATATCCTCACAAGGTTCTAGAATGGAAATGGGATATTATTTTCATGGATTTTATTGTTGGTTTTCCTACCTGAACATACCATCATGATATGAACATGGTCACAATGGATAAATTGTAATTATCTCACTTTTCTCCCATGAAGACTTCCTATAATTCCACCTCAATGGCAAGAATTTTCTTGGATGATGTTTCTATATTGTATAGGATTCCCCATAAGATTATTTTGGATTGAGATATAGTTTATACTTCTCTCTTTTGGACTTATTTATAGAATCCCCCAACTCAATTTTAGTACTTCTTACCATCTTAATACTAATGGATAGGATGAGAGAGTCAAATTGGTCTTGGAATACATGTTGTGCATGATGTTATCAACAAACAGTCCTATTGGGAAGACTATTTGTATCTTGTTGAATTTGATTATAATAATAGATATCATAGTGAAATTAAGATGGGACATTTCTAGTCTTTTTATGATCAATCTTGTAGAACCCCATTGATATAGGACTGACTTAAGGATAAAGTCATGATTGTCCCTACCATACTAGAAGACATGGAAAAATAAGTGGTTAAGATACGATAACACCCAAAGATTGTTAGCGATCAATATATTAAATATGTAGATACAAAAATAATTGATTGACATTTTAATGTTGGTGATAAATTTTTATTGAGAATGAGACCTAATAAGAGCCCCATCCACTATGTAAAATGTTCAAAGTTGAAACCTTAATTTAGAAGGCCATTCAAGATATTAGATACCATTAGTTGATGTGGTTAGTGATTGGCCTTAACACCTATCCTATTTTATGTTCATAATGTTTTTCATGTTTCTATTTTGAGATAGTATATTGTTGATATTACTCATGTTTTGGATTAGAATGCTTTGTAGGTTGAGATTGATAGGGCTTTAGTTTTTGATCCCACCAGGACATTAATGTATAGAATGAGATCTCTTTGAGGTAGAGACCTAGATCAGGTCAAGGTCTATTAGGATGTTGAACCTTTGAGTGTTCATTATCTTCACCTCTTTTAATGAATTCTAGGTGGAAGTCTACATAAGGGGAGGGGATGTAAGGCCCTATTTTGCATATTGCTTATCTTTGACAAACATGACTATGAAATTATGACTTATATGTGATTATTATCTTATTATGTTGATGATTGACATCTAAATAACACATGAAATCATTTATGAAGGATTTTAATGTGTTATGAATCATGAGAAAGACCTATTATCAATCTTGCTTGATTACTTATGAAATAATGATACTCACATTTATTTATGAAATTTGATTATGTCTATGAGATATATTGACTTAAATCATGTTTGAACATTGATTCTAAGCTTACAAATTAGCACTACTTATGTATTAAATCATAAAAAATCATCTACATGGATGTTGATATTCCATGAATGATTGGTTATGGTTAATTGATTAAAATTTTCTTATTTGAGTAAATTCCATAGCTTTATATATTATGTTAGAGTAATTTAATGTGTGCATTAAATGTTTAGGAACAAAAAAAGGGACATCAAAGAAAGAGACTAGACCAAGCATGGTTTTATCATAAAATAACTTTACCCTTAAAACCTTACTAGAACCATGTTATGTAGTTGGTTGCCCAAGTTACCATTCATCACCTTTATTGACTTATCATATGTTTTAATAAGATAGCCTTTAATATTAGTTGGTGAAACTTGTCTTTTAATTATTTGATTTTGTTGTGAACATCTATATTATCTAGTGTCTGACTGACAGATCTTACATTATTTTGCCTTAAATTATAATCAAGTGGGAAAAGAGGTAAGTGAATCTATAGAATAACATTATAAGGACATAAGAGCCACCATGCACCTTAATTAAACATGGAAAAGAATGTCCCTTAATGAGGCATGGATTATTAATTAGCTAGTGGTTGGATAATTCTCAAACATCTATTTCTAGTAGTTAAACTCGCTAAGTTTAGGACATTTTACGAAAAAATATTAGAAAAAAAGTTAAGAAATAAGAGAATAAGAATCAAGAATTAGTAAAATAGTGGGTTAAGAAATATAATCCTATATGTCTAGAGGATAGTGCCCAAATTATTTTAGAGTTGATAGGTGGGATATATATTAACTTATTATTTTTAGTTATTTTCCTTGGAATGAAATAAGTGTGTGCTTTACTTGATTTTTTTTCTTTCATGAGAATAAGACCACTTGGTTTATTCTACCTATTTTATTGACTTATCCATGGTTGAGAATTGGATACCATATTGTGCTTGTCATTTGAAGTATTTGGAGAGGTCATTCTTCCTTATTTACATGAAGTGATTTTTTTTCTTGTGTGCGTATTTTTATATGTTTTAATGGCATCGAGTGATGGTGGTATTTGAGTATCATATTCATGTTGGTAGTGTATTAAAGTCTTGTGTTGTGCATAATGGAAGGTTGTTTGATCTTCCCAAGAATGTCCTAATTGTAATGTGTCAAATTACTCCTATAATGGGCATGGTGGAAGGATGTTTGATCTTTATATAATTGTCTGAATAGTAGCATGTCAAATTCCTCTTGTGTTATGGTGTAAAGTTATTTGACCCTTACCTAGACATCATAGTGGTAGCAGTTCAAGTCCTCTTATGTAGGTTATGGTGTTAAGTTTTTTAACTCTCCCATGACCATTGATAGGAATAAATAGAATGAGACATCTTCTTTTTACTACAATATTTCAGTATGCTTTATTATGCTATAATAACTTGCCTACTAGTATTATAATGGGTATGGTGGAAGGATGTTTGATCTTTATATAATTGTCCAAATAGTAACATGTCAAATTCCTCTTATGTTATGGTGTAAATTTATTTGACCCTTACCTAGACATCATAGTGGTAGTAGTTGAAGTCCTCTTATGTAGGTTATGGTGTTAAGTTTTTTAACTCTCCCATGACCATTGATAGGAATAAATAGAATGAGACATCTTCTTGTTACTACAATATTTTAGTATGCTTTATTATGTTATAATAACTTGCCTACTAGTATTATATTATTAAATGATTTGCTTCACTTAAGTAATCATTTGAATCTTTTTTTATCTTATAATAATGACTAGGGGTCTCTCTGGGTAAAATAAATAATTTGGACTATAGATAACACATTGAATTTTCATTGTGATAAGATACCTTTGCTTAGATACCCATAGATACCTTTACCAAGTGGTATAAACATGATCAGAGTTAGGATTCCCAATCTTGGTGGTGTTTAAAGTATCAGCTTAATGATGATAAAAGGTTTGGTGATGAGCCTTCATTCTTATGATCAGTAGATGCTTGGGAGTAGATGAGGAATGTCAATGAATATCATTTGTTCCTTATTGACTTAACTAAATAGAGAGATTAACCTCTCATTTATGTAATAAATGAATGAAATTTGATATTTTATATTGTCATATCATTAGGTCTATTGTAATACTTTCACATAGAAAAGGGCTTGGAAATATTCCAAAATTGGATAGATTTATGTTGTCTATGTGTTGAAACTTTTTGTAAAATGAGTCATAACTAGTTATGATTGTTTGTATTTAGACCCTTGAGAAGGGGTAATTACAGAAAGAAATCTCTTTGGCATTATCAAATTTTTAATAAAATATAGTGAGTTGTTTTGATTAAATATGTATTGAGAATAGTTTCTTGATTATACATATGTCTATCCTTTTAAATTTGTTATGGTTTGTTTATAGAATCGATCTTGTGCAAGGATGAGTTAAACACAACCATTAATATATGGATTGTTAGTTGTAATAACAATATAAATAGTTTTTTTACTCTTGTAATGATTTTATGGATTAGATGGAAGTATTTTGAAGGCATCCCCTTGGACTTAGTAGTTGAGTATTGTTGCTTATTTTATGCCTTCCCAATAACTATATCTATTAATAAAATAGATGAAATTTTATTAATCTTACATATTATGTATTAATATCATCTAGGATACAACCTTATTTTGGTCAAATGATTTTATGCCTTAATGGATTTGAGTTTGACCTTTCAACCTATGTAACACATTGAAGCTTCATTCTTTACTAGTTCAGAAAAACAAGGGGCTAATTCAAAAGCAAATGACTTAGATTTTTTAAAAGAGGTTAGCCTTTGTAATTTTTAGAAAAAGAGTAATTGAAATTTTTTCATGAAGGCTCAAATATAAAAGTTTTGAAGAATTCAAAAAAAAAATTCTAAAATTTAGGTATTAGAGGAAATTATTATGAATTTATTAGAATAAAATTTAGGAATAAAGTTTTGAACGCATGTGTCTTTGGAAGTCTTTGAAAAAATCTTTGTGAAAGCAATTTTTTAGGTCTTCATAATGAATAATGTCAGAACATTTGTGTGTAGACTCAAAGACAAAAGTCTTCAAGAATTCAAAAAATTTGTTCAAATTTTTAGGTCTTCAAAAGTTTTGTTATGACTTTGTTAGAACAAAAGTCATGGATAAAAGTTTTGAAGGTTTGTGTCTTGGGTCCCATTTTCCAAATTTTATTTAAGATTTTTACCTTTATCATTTTGGGTTTGGGTTTTCTTTTGGATTTAGCCTTAGCCATATTTTTGATTTTGTAAAAGTTGTTCAGATGATGCCATGGCATCATCTTAGAAACCTAAAGGGTTATTTAAAAGGCTCAATCCTCTAAATCCCCATAGACCCATCAAACTACAAATGTTTCATGGAGCTACCAAGTGGTAGTGCCTATGAAGAAAAAGGCCCAAAAGGATTGATCCATTGAGTTTAATACCCAAATACCTCATGGTTATGTTGATCCATGGAGTTTGATCCTCAAAGATCGAGACTAGGAAGACTAAACCATTGAAGGGTCTACTACCCTATTCTTCATAGTTCCAAAGATGTGAGGATATTTCAAGTGGTATTACTTCAAATTTTGGGACCCTAAAGGATTAGGAAATTAGTGATGGACTTGGGGTCCTATAATTGTGATTCATAACACATCCACATTCCTTGATAGATTAGGCTTGATCATACATGAGGTAAACATGTGGAACCTGATGGCATCATTAGTAGTCAAGAATGAATTTGATGACTATCTCAATGTCATAAGTGTAATCACCATTTTGACATGAGCACATGAAATAATTATGAGTGTTAGATGAATGAATCTATACTATGGGATTCTTAATTATGGTGTGCATCCATTAAGTCTTATGGTATTAGTAGGATTCGCTTTGATATTTTTTGTGATTGGAATGGTCTTGGGTTTCTACACATGTCTTTTGGTTGTTTATACATTTAAGGTTTGTGTTGTATCTATTATTTTTGAGAGAGATAAAAATGGCATTATTGAGGACATACTAAGAATGTATGTTATCTATTAATATACCAAGTGTAAATATTTTATACATTTATTTGAGTTTGATTATAAAAAATCTTATCATTTTGTAATTAGAATGGCTCCTTTTGAAGCTTTATATGGGTGTGAATGTATAAATCCACTTGGATGAGATAGCTTAGATACTAATAAATGTGATAATGAAATGGAAATTATTCATTAGAATATGAAAAATTCCTCTAATTGGTGATAGAGTTACATAGATCAGAAAAAAAACACCTATAAAATTTGGTGTGGTGATAAGGTATTTTTATGATTTAGATCTCAAAAAAGTTTTATCAAGTTTTTTAAGTCTTCTAAATTATCTCCACATTTTATCAAAACATTTTATATTGTGGAAAATATTAGTTCTTTTGTCTATTGGTTCGCCCTTCCTCCTTCTCCGTCTAGGATTCATAAAGTTTTCCATCTTCCTTTACTAACAAAATATATATCTAATCTTGTTAATATTTTGGAATGGAAAAATATTTAGTTTAGAAGAAAGGAAAAGTTGAAATTGGAATAAGTGAGAATCCTTTACCATCATAGCATTAGGCTAAAAAGTAGAGATATTTATTAGGTGTTATCCTAATGGGGCCCAATTAGTGAAAGGAGTGTTGCATGGGAAGATGAGAGTATTTTTAGAAATAATTAACCTAAACTATTTTATTATTCACTAGGATAAATCATTTTTAAGTTGGAGAGGATGTCATAACCTCATCAAGGAACCATTTAAAATTTTGTATTACTTATATTTACTTTTGCATTCCATGTTATATGTTGTTTTGATTATAAGATAGTTATATCATGGACATGATTTAGATGCTCTAATTTTTTAGTTGATTATGTCTTTATTATGATTATGATTATGATGTTTGATCTTAATTTGTATCCAATTATAAACATTAGATGTTATAATTGGTTTAAATATTGTTGATGCCTTATATTTGTGACTGTGGGAACTAAAATGAACTAGTTTAATTGATGGAGTCCATATGATAGGGTTGTGAATGTGGAAATTTGGTTACATTCTAACAATAATAATGAGATGCATAAGTTTCCAAAAAATAACATTGCTTGTTTAATATATTTGTTGATTATTGAGCACACTCTATTCATTTTATCCTTGGTCTGAGTTTAGATGTTTGAGTTTCATTGTATTCTTATAGATTTGTTAGTTTTATTTAAACATATTATTAAATATACTTGATATTTTCCAACATTGAATTAGATGATTGTAGTCAGGTTGTCATTCCTATTGGAATTGGGTTTAGACATTACTTTGTAATATAGAAGTGATTAAGATCTAATATGTGCTTTTTTTATTATCAATTTAGTAATACATAGGTATGTTTTGAACTTATATTATTTTTTATACTTTGTTGGCATTGTCATTTATATTATCTTTCTCTATTTTTTGACTATCACCTTTTGAAATGTCCTAGATACAACCTTCTAAGGATTTTTGTTGCTTTATTTGGCTTGGTGTAGTATTATGTTATCATGGGTTAATTTGACTTTGGTACATCAAATAGAATCATCTTATTATAAATATTAATTTAAATTATGGAATTCAAACCCATATCCATTATATGCATGGTAAGGTATTAATTTGACGCATGGTTGACTTAAGATTTTGGCTTTTGATGGCACACTCTTTGAAGGGTTGGTCTATAGTGTTTCATTGGGTAGCTTGATCTTTCTTGGTTATTATTATTGAGCTATAAAATATCCTAATGGATATTTTTATTCTTCTAGGATATTTTCTCACCATTTTAAATCTTCTAGTTTCATGACATGTTGGGACTATTGAGTTGGAAGTTGTTAGTGGTGGGACTATAGTTCTACCAAAATAAATGGGGGACATGAGGGAATAATAAATTAATGTCATCATCTTATTACACCATAAAATGAGCTATTATATTTTAGCTACATAATTTTAAGGGGTTAAATAACTTAATTTTTCATGGGAGATGGGGATACACAGTTTGAAAGAAAGATTAAAATAAAAGAAACTCTCTCATGTGGAAAAGGGGAGAAAGTAGACTGTGATCTTTTATCCAAGTAAGTTGGTATTGTTTGTTATTAATTTTTATATTTTGTTTAAAAGGATGTTTAAAAAATTTAGATTGAAAATAACCTAGTTTTCTATTGGGAATGTGATAGTCAAGCACATTTCCCTCAATGTCATTTGCATTGCTTATGCTTGGTTTGTGTTGAAATTGTTGTTTCACATTTAGGTTTTTATAGGTATTTGTTTATGGCCCAAATTTGGTCTTTTGAATGAATTTTAAGTGTTTTTTTCATATATGATCCATGTCATAACTATGATCACTTACATCCATGGCATAAATACTTAACGTTCATGTTAAAATTCATGTTTTTTCTTTGTTGGGTTGTTGTGTGGTTATGTAAACTTGGAAACTTCCTTATAAAACCTTGTAAGTGAGGCTCCAAAATCAATTTGATGTATGGGGTGGTTAGGGCCACCATTGGGTGGCTCATAGGGTTGGTTGTGTGGGATTTTAAAAATCTACAAGTTATTATATTCACCTGTGTATTATATTCATGATGCCTTTCCAATTCATGGAGAGATGATTGAAATGATTTATTATTGAAATAATGATTAACAAGATATAATTATTATAATATTTTAATCATGTTTGTTCAAGTGAAAATGTATCTCGAGGATTAGTGACTACTTACTGTGTTTTATTATGAAATGTTTTGAGAGCCTTCAAGATAATTTCATTTAAATATAATTACATGGAATTTAGAATGATAGATGTATATTCATGATAGAATCATTTTGATATGTTTACTATATTATTATAAACTTCTTATGGGAAAATAATTTTTATGCATGACTTGGGTTTTTATTATGTTTTAATTTTTTTTTATAGTGAAAATGCATATGCATAAGTTGAAAATGATTGAGTAAAATCACTTGATTCATTAGCATTAGGGTTTGTTTATTTTTAAAAACTATTATGAAAATAATGTCTACAGTATGTGTTTAATCCATTCAATTTTTATTTTGACTATGAAATCACTATGTTTGAATACTAGTTGTGTATGCTCAACTTGGGTCTTTTGCCTTTGATATTGACTATCATTTGTAAACTATTCAAAGGGTAGTAAATACAATATAATTATGATTAAAATAATTAGCATATGGTTGTGAAATTTAAATAATATTACATATATGATGAATGTGTACTTGTTGAATCATTGTTAATTATGAATCATGGATATGAAACTTTGGATATTTTTAGTAAGAAATAAATGTTAAAGGTATAAACTAGCTATTGATTGTATGTTATTTATTTCTAATAGATTATTCCTTTTAGATTGATTAAAAATGATAAATCATTTGTAGACTTCATGTTGATATGTTATTTAAAATTAGGAATTTGTATATTTGGTTGAGTATGTGTTGTATGTTAAAGCTTAAAGAGTGAATGAAGATTCTTGAAGATAAAAAATGTATTTAGTAATTTGTTTTGAATTAAAGTAAATACAAGAGTATAATTGGTTTGGATGGTTTTTTTTTTTTATTGAGGTAATAGAACATAGTTGGATTGAATACTTAGTATTTTATATATTTTGTATGCAAGATAAGACTGCATGTTTCTTAATATGATAGAATTAGAAAAGGGTATTTGAATTTTTTAACATATATGTTCTTGAAAAAAAAATTACTATAATTTCAAGTGTGTCTAAATTATGATTATGTTTGTAGAATTCCTTAAGAATATTTTTATTAAGATAAAAATAATGTTCAAGTTAGTATGACTTTGTGGTAGTGAATAAGAATGTGAATTTTTCATTTGTAAATAACCTAGTATTTTTAGAATTGTTAATGTATGATGATTAGGTTGTTTAGAGAACATTGATGATTCATTTGGGTAAGTGAAATAGTGTTTTCCAATAGATTCCTTTAATAATCATGGTTTTTCTATGAGTAATCAATTGCAAAAATTACCACATTTCAAGATGCAGTTATGGTTTATGGAGTTTTACATATTTATCATGTTTTATTATTTTAAAATAAACTAATAACATGTATTGTATAACTGTAATCATATAAAAAATTTATTTTAGTGTTAAGAGTGCTAATTGAGACAAATTATTCATATCTTATCCCTAGACCTATCCTAGAGCCTTTTATCACACTTTTTTAGCCTTTTTGTAGACCACAAACATCCCTAGTTAGCTAAAACACAATCTCAAACCTTAATTCCTAGATGTTGTCCCTTCACACCCAATAATATTCTAGTTAGGTATTAGTGATACATTAATGACACTAGAGCCATATGGCACTAGTGTCCCCAACATGGAGCTAATGTCCCTTGTCTTAGCTCTCATGAAAAGATATATTTTAAAAATTTAAGCCCTCCTAAGGTTGGCCTAAGCATATTTTATTATCCAAACAAGCTACATAACACTATAAATACATGAATTTTATACGTCTATCCATTAGATGGAAAATAGATGCAAAAGGCCTATTATAACAGAAAATAAGTTGAGAAAAATTGAGGTTATTAATTCCTATTCATCCCTACTTTTGTATACTACAATCTATATCTTTCCTAAGCCTATATTTTATGTATGTATGTATGTATGTGTGTGTGTGTGTGTGTATATATATATATATAATATCTAGCACACTCAAGGCATTTAATAACACTATCATTATAACATCACTTGCACTTACAATAACACCTAGGTGGGGAGAACTAAATTAGGCTTGATCCCTCATCAGAGTATTAGTATGTAGGCAACTCTCTTCATAGAGGGGTGTGGAGGATGTCCAACCTATCCTAATAATGAGCACACATTTTCAGCTCATGCCTTACTTTCAAGGAGGATTAGGGTTTTCATTATAAATCATCTACTACACGCAAAATATAGAATTTTAGACTTTGTGAATGTAAGAATAGAACTCAAAAACATAAGTGTAGGTATACCCAAAATTTAGGAATATTCCTACACAGAGGAAACTAGCTCCATTTTCAGGACACTAGAGCCACATGACACTACTTTCCAACTATGGAACTATTGTCTAGGATACTATTTGACATAGGTATCCTATTGATGACACTTAGACCTCTTTTTATCTCAATTTTAAATACTCACATCTTCTACATTAGGTGTTTTATAGATAAGTCTTTATTTGCACATATTTATTACTATTTTTAGAAAGTCAAAGCAAGTCAAAATCTATGAAAAATTAGTGGTTATTTATTTCATATTATTTCATTGATTTAGAATACTCAATTCTTTAATCAAACATAATATTTGCATTAGATAAACCCTAAAAGGTTAAAATATTTGGTGAACCTGACTTACTTTGAATATTGATTACAACCCTCAAGGTTTACCTTCTCCCAAATTTTTTGCATTAAATTAGGGCTAAAAACTTCTATTATTTTTATTTTTTGGCATAAGCTATATCATTTAATCAATCTCACATTAGGGTTTCAATTATTTAATGTAATTTATTTTTTTCAAGTCAACCCTAATCTAAAACTCTTACCCTAGATAACCTTAGGGTTTACATTTATAGAACTCATATTTTAGATCCATATATGTTCTAATTTGTATTTCATACAATCATGATCATAGTAATTGAATAAATTAATCAATTTTAGTTGTAAATCCAATATTTTCATTTACATGTTTGTTGCCTTTAATTTTGAATGAATTCAAAAAAGACATAAACACATGTGTACATGATGATTTTTATCAATTATTAAATATGTAAAATTTCATATCATGTTATCTTTTTCCTATGCGTATTCCACTAAAAATAAACCCTATACACACATAGAGGATTTAACACATAAGTTAATAACTATGTTTTAAGTTTCATTGTTATATCTTATGTATAGGACATAATCTCCTTCTCCTCCTCATCTCCATGAGGATGATAGCCACTTTCCATTTAACTAGGTATATGTTATCACCCCTTCATAAGATGAAGTATATTATACCAATGTCACTAATTCCTATACTCAACCTACTCACACCTCTTCCCTATAGGGTGTGTGCTTACTTATTCAATCAAAAATAACTAAGGTTTGAACTTGTGATACTCTATGTGATCATATAATTAGTATGATAAAAATAATTATAGGTTTAAAAAATTAGAATCAAATATTACATGAAAAGATTAAAACACTAGAAAATTAATTTACAATAGAAAGGCTTTTAGGGCACACTAGTGTAAATCATGTGTATGCATCTTCATCTAGTCAATTTGTGGCAAATAATATTACATATCAAAACATGAAATAAAAACAAAGTACATCTATAACTAGTGATTTAAAAATCATTCAAAGGTAAAATAAGAGTTCAAGTGAGATACTAAGGGAAATGATTAAAGCTAAGTTGATCAATCTACCCCCTCTACACCTAGTAAGGAGATGTAGATATTATTGTGCATATCATAGAATGTATGGGAACCACATCAATGCATGTTTAGCATTATATATATATATATATATATATAATGGATACAAATGAATCATATAGTAAAAATTCATCTAAAAAACATACAATGACACATATACAAATTTAAAAAGGGTCAAATTCATAAATAGTACAAAAATGGATACCAAAGCATAACTTAGAACAATAAATGGTTCACAAAACACAATCAAAGTAATAAATAGTAAAATAAGCATAGGTAAATAAAGTAAACCTACCTCTCCAAAATGAAGCTCAACTTTCAAAATGGTATGATTTTGGTCACAAATATCTATAATAATTTGATTATCATGGTCAAGGTTTGGGTAAGTAGGCCAAAGGCATCACTACTCCTATTCTAGCATTTGATAATGTTGATCAATAGGGTTTGGGGTTTATTTAACATCCTAAGGAAAATCATTTATAGATATAGTTTATCAAGGAAAAACATCCACATACATAGGAAATGTTCTATAAAGATCAACAACTTAAGTTACAAATTCAAAATCATGTTAAGCCAACAAACATTCTCAAAATAAGGCTTTCTAGAAAAAGAGCCTCCATAACACCATATGTCTACAATAAGAAAATTTTCAAAGGGAAAAATCACAATCAATATTCCAAAGCACAATTAAGAAATGTCAACTCCACAATATGAGTCAATTCCCTCTAGCATAATAGGTTATCATGATTTCAATGTTGAACAATATTATTATTTTGATGATGAACAATACTCAGATTCATACTATAATAGCATTTAACTATAACATAGCATATACACTATATAGAAGATCACCATTCCTATTTTTGATATATTTTAATATGATAGTGAGTCTCCCAGGAGACTCGTTAGTTAGTATGGTTTCTCTCTTCTTGTAAATACTTTCATTCTTTCATGCTCCTTGCACGTAGTTTATTTTAATTTTCTTGTACATAACTTATGTCCATAAAACAAAAAAATAATATAACATACCAAAACACAAAAACATTCAAATATTGCTTAGAAAACACAAAATTGATAGATTGTATGTATTTTTCTACGTTTACACTTTTACTATTTTCTAGACACTACATATGCTAGTTATCTTAGTATAGTCAATTTTATCATACATATACGCTTCACTTGTTCTATGGAGTGCTTGTAGATTGTTTATAAGACTTCGTTCCACTACAATAATCTAGACTTGCTATCATCTTCCCACTTAGAGCATATACATCGATCCAATTTTATTCAGTTGATTAATCCACCCACTTGGGGGAATCTTATACACATTTTCTATTACCAAGTTATATCCTTACATTCCTTATATTCTAGTTTACATATTGATATATCTTGATATTGATCATTACTAATCATACTCATTTTTTTTTAACTATCACTACTTTAGACACATCATATGTACACTCTCAATCTAACATAAAATTATACTATATTTATGAATGCTTTCATTTCTAACTTTCCTAGTTTATACTTTATTGCAGTCTCTATTCTTCTTGTACTCAAGGGCATTTGAATATGTCATTGTCTTTCTACTCTACGTACTTTTTATTAATGTATGCCTTGGACATGTGCCCATGTCCATTGTGTGTGCTTTCTTAATTATATATGTGGACATTTGAATATGTCCTTAGATGTATCTCTAAGCTAATTTGATTTTTGTTTGCGTATGTGAACATTTGAACATGTCATTGCATGTCTTCTTTCCTTAGATTTAGTGACATGTGTTCATGTCCCTTGTATTATGTCCCCTTGGCCTATTTTGTGTGTCTCACATGTTTTGTATGTATGTTTTATTCTATTCATCATGGACATGACACTTAAATTTTTTTGTTACACACATTAATTTTTAATTCCATGAGGGGCCTCATACATCTACCCTTCCTATTTGGGTGTTGTGATGGACACCATGCACCATACCTCTAGGTAGCTACTCAAATTTATTGCTATAAACATTGATTACATCTATGTTAACACCCCTATGCAATTATAAACAAAAAATACATCCTATCTTACATACTTATGCTCATATTCACTTAGATTTTGATCTTATGTTTTCATATTTTATTTGATTATCATATAGTTATCATATATGCTCTGGATAACATATTTTGTAGAGATATTTCTTTTAAGGATAATTCTTGCATAGGTTCAATAACTAACCTCAAAAGAGGGGGAATTCATAGGGGTTTGTCATAAATATCAATCTCCTATACTACATTCAAAGAACATTTTTAGCACACAGGCTCAGTTTCAAGAAATCAAACACATGTAAAACATAGGAAAAAATAGGGAATCAAAAAATAATACAGTGATTTAGATTTCACACTAGACAGACATTAGCACCTATATCGAGATACTAGCACCACATATCACTATTATACAGGACATGGAGGTACTATCTAGTATCCCTAGTTTTATGTTAGTTCATATTATCTAGAATTATACACTAAGTATAGTATATGTTTGCATAGACAACTATAGGGTTGATAGTTATGCTCAAATTTAACTCATATTCACACTAGTTCAGCTAAGATTCATATCAATTACTCTAATTAGGGGCATCATGTGAAGCATGATCATTACCATATTTAGTATAGATACTCAAATACACTCATTAAAACTTAGTCCATAATTAGAATACTCAAATATTGGATTGGGGGATTGTGCATGGCATATAATTTCCAAATGCTCAATTACACACATGTTGATTAGATGGAATGGTAAACTTCATTTCATTCTCTAAATTGTATACACTTGACATCATATTCTAGGTTGTCATCAGTTTTATGCCTTACTCCATCTATATTGGTTGGCATTCCCATGTGACCTAGATCCACCTAATGTACTTGAGTGGCTACAAAGTTGACATACATAGTTAGATATACCTAGTTAGATATTTCTATCACTTTACACAATTTAGTTTTATATTCATGTACTACACATGGGTGGTAAATGATAGATTCATATCCTAATTGAGTTATTTAGCCACCCATATGAGAGGGTTAGACACACTTTCATTCTATTCCAAGCTATTCATAGGTCATGATCCACCAAACAGAGGTGGGAAATGAAGGATTCAAAATTGGATTGAGTTCTTAAGCCACCCACACATGGGGATTGAGAAAGTTATCAACTCAGTCTAAGATATTCAATGATTTGATCATTTTGTACATACACACATAGAGGTTATCACTAGGTTCATGTATTAATTCCTTTCTTCTTTCCCA
Organism: Torreya grandis; assembly: GCA_037957365.1. Taxonomy (NCBI): domain Eukaryota; kingdom Viridiplantae; phylum Streptophyta; class Pinopsida; order Cupressales; family Taxaceae; genus Torreya; species Torreya grandis. The sequence continues at coordinate 224,806 of JARHVA010006467.1, read as the reverse complement.
TCTCTTTAATCATCCTTAGTCAATTATTTATTTATCATAGTCTTTTATTTTTTATATCTCTTAAGTAAGTATTTATTTATGCATGTTTCATTATAGGTCATTCTTTAGATCATGCTTAACATATACATACTGAAATTTACATATTTAAACTTAGCTATATGGGCTTCACTTCCTAGGTAAGTCTAGGTATGCTTCTTTTTCCTTTGTACTAATCATTTCACTTTGTTTCATTTCTAGCATAAAGGGGAAAGGGGGAAATGTAATCATCTAAAAGTGGTATTTGAATGTTAATATTTCTAATTGAGGCAACCTATTCTTATCTTATACCTAGACCTATCCTAGATCATTTTATCACACTTTTACAACCTTTATGCAAACCACAAACATCCATGGTTATCTAAAACATAGTCTTAGACCTTCATTCCCAAATCCTATTTGTTTCTACCCAACAACCTACCAGCTAAAATTAGTGCAACATTAAGGATACTAGACCCAAATAGCGCTAGTGTCCCTAACATGGGGATAATGTCACTTGTCTTAACTCTCTGAAATGGATATATTTTCAAAAGTTAAACCCTCAAAATTTTGGCCTAAGCATATTTTATTATATTATCAAGCTATTAGACACTATAAATACATGGATTTAAGACCTCTATCTACTAGATGGCAAATAAATTCAAAATACCTATTCAAAAACAAAATAAACTAAGCAAAATCAAGGTTATTAATCTCTATTATTCCCTACTTATTCTTATTATCATTTACAACTTCTCTAAGCCCAGATTTTCTAGATTTCCAATCTAAAACATACTCAAGGCATTCAATACCACTACCATTCTAGCGTCACTTGCACTTACACTAACACTTATGTGGATAAAACTACAGCATGCATGATCCCTCCTCAGAGTATTGATATGTAATCAACTCTCTTCATAGTGTGGTGTTGAGGATGTCCAAGCTATCCTACTAATGAACACACATTTTTATCTCATGCCTTAATTGTAATAAGGATTAGGGTTTGCATCATAAATTAACTATTATAAGCACAACATAGAGTTTCAAACTTCATGTGCACAGGAATAGAACCTAGAAACACAGGTGTAAGAACACCTAGAATTTAGGAATAGTCTTGTATAGAGGACATTAGCACCATTTTCAAAACACTAGAGGGACATGATGTTATTGTCCAATGATGGATCTATTATCCATGAGAATATTTGACACATGGATCCTATTGAAGACACTCAGACCTATTTATATCCCAATTTTTAGCACTTAGATCTTCCATGTTAGAGATTTTCTAGATAAGTCTTTATTTAAACATATTTATTACTATTTTTAGAAAGTTAAAGCAACCCAAAATCTATAACAAATTAGTGGTTGTTTATTGCACATTATTTCACTGACTCATCCCTTTAATCAAACATAATATTCTATTTAAATAAACCCTAAAAGGTTAAAACAATAACCTAGTTTATACAATGCATATATCATATTTGATTTATGGCAGACTGAATTTAATTAAAATATGTAAAAGTAATCTACTTTATTTTTTTAAAACAATCACTATGACTCAAGGACAATGGACATGAGATATAAAAAAAATATTATCTCATGCTTGTAAGAGAGTCTTCATTATATCATCTCTCCATTGGACTTAATTTGTATGAAATTAAAGTAAATTACTTATATAGTTTAATTTCCTTTCACAAACTTTATTTTTTATATCTCTCATACATGGATAATTTCTTATAGGTAAGTTTTAGATTAAGGTAAAAGTAGGTTTTGAAGGGACCCCGAAACCCTATAACAGAGATAGAAAGATAAAGCAATAACATCTAGCAGGAAGAACATTCCTAAAACCTACTGAAGATTAGCATCAAAATCAGGTTTTATAGGGACCTAAAACCATAAACCTAAACCATAAAAAAGAGCATAGGTTTTACAGAGACCTGGAAACTCAAAAAAAAATTTAAAACTAAGAACCAAATTTTAGAACCAGTTATAACATCTAGCAGAACAGACCAGAACAAAAACAATATCAACAGAGAAGACCCTAGTCTTCTAATTCCAGGATCATCTTCACAGCCTCCTTTCCAATCGTAGTAGTATCCTATATGGATATTGCAGCTGAAGTAGTAACTTCTTGCAGGGCTTTCTTCCTCGAACTCTACTTAGTCCTCTTACTTGGCCCCTCTAAGGATTTTATTTCTTCATTTGCCCATTTTCCAAGGTTAGCTGCCATAACACATATGCTTGAAGTAACTTGCTCCATTTTCGTTCTACTTTCCTTAATGAGCCTTCTAAGATTATTCTCATAATCTTTAAGTTTAATTGGAATATCTCTCATTTGCATCTCTAAATTATTGATTTTGGTCTGATCAGCTTCCTGGTTATGTTGCATTATTTCCACCTTCTTCTTCAGCCCCATTATTTCATTATACATCCATGAATCAACTTGGAGAATAACATCAGCTTTGAATTTGGTTGAATTCATGAAGGATATCTTAGTGTCCCCCTACCAAGCATCACAAATGTCTTCTGCATTCTCCTATGGAAAGGAATCATCATTTTCATTTTGTTCCTCCCTTTCCATCATTTTCTCCTCTTTAGTCTCAACAGGGTCTTCATGCTGGATAGGATCATCCTTTTCTTGTTACCTAATCTCCATAGCATGATTAGAAACCAAAATCATATGTTCCTTCTCTCTTATCAAACTTGGATCATCAAGTAAAATATTTGTGTCTTTAACACTTCCCCCTAACACAGTATGATTGTCCTCATGATCAGAATTATTCTATTCTATGTTTCCCTCAGTTGTATCCCCTTCATTGTCTTTCTCACTTTTTCCTTTATTTTCTTGATAACCTTCCAGATTAGAACTAAACTCCCCAATTTTCATCCCTTCCTCTTCCTCCAGAACATCCTTCTCAGAACTTTCTATACTTTCCCACTCAATTTCCTCTTCAACAATTTGTTTTTTAAAACTGGAGGGTTTTGGTTTTACTTTTTCTTTCCCCTTAACTTGTTCATTTTTCTTTCACTGTGAATCATTATTTTTGTCAAAATAAAGAGTCGAAGCTATGGTATTATTTTTTCAAAAACCCTCTATGATGAGAATCAATCCTTCATGTAAAATGGGGCGTGACTCCTTTCTATGGGCAAACAAACTTTGAAGTAGAAAAAAAAGCAAATAGAAAGGGAAGGAAATTCTATCATTATGCCTAAAATGATTAAGAAAGACAAAATGAAATTTATGAACTCTTTTACTCCTACCATCTAGGATAAAGTACTCACAGATGCAACATAACACATCTCTACAAATTCCCTTTATATGTTCCAAATCGAAGAAGTCTCCACTCTTTTCCAGTTTCTTCTCCTCTACATCCATCTTTGGAAATTTTTTATAGGTTGCATTAGACATACTGGTCTGCTTAGAGAATTTAATACCCCCCGTGGGAAGCCCCGTGACCTCGGCAATGAAGCCCTTAGTAAGCTTCATTGTAACACCATGGAGAGTTACTCTATCTTCAACACAATTTTTGAAGAATGTCATAAGTTAATAATAGTCCTAAATGGAATTTCATCCAAATGAGATCTAAAATAATGAAGGGCTAGTAAATGAATATTATAATCAAGTTATTCTATGGTCATGATATTGTAAATTCATAAAATAAAAAATGTATGTTATTTTGGTTTCATGACCCTAATATTTAATTAAAACTAATTTATATTAGGTAGCATCAAATGTTATTTATTCCATTTACTGATTTATGGTGTGAATTATTTTTTTAATAACTCTAATCCTTTAACATGTTCTAATATTGATTTGTAACTAACAAAATTACTAATTGTTGTGATACTTCATGCCTATAAAAATGTGGGAGTAAGTTTATGAACTTAAATCACAATGGAAGGTATGAATCATTTTATTTTAAATTGAATTGGCACATGGATAATAATGTTATGCATTATTATTATACATAGTTAATGATTCTTTTTAGGAAACTATTGTAGTTATGTTAAGAATACTCATGACTATAGATGACATTTAATCTATGTAATTGGTTAGGGTGGAATGATATAATCATTTAATAGTATACATGCTTCAATTTAATGTGGTTTGTGTACTTTATTGGAGATAATATTTTAAAAATAAAATCATTTTATTCATTACCATTATAATTTGTTAGTATTGTTTATATGTTATAAAACAAAGAAGAGTGGAATATGGAGAAAACACTATACCCTTACTTGTTCTATAATTTATTCCACAAAGGGGAGTCACTTAAGGTTAAGTCTTGTTAAGTTTATTTTATGATAAAGACAACTTTGGGAAAATAGTTAGGTCTAAATTTATAAGGGTGTTCTAGCACACTTATACATCCATATCTTTATAATCTAGAGGGGATTAAAAACATTATTATAAGGTCCAATTTAGAAGACTTTACTTTAGAGGATTTTTAATTTGTAATATTATTAGTGTTATATTGTTAAGTTCAAGTCTAAATACAATAGAGACTTATGGTGTCATTTTGTACAAGTAGTGTTTTCTATTGCACTTTGTTTGTATTAAAAAAGGGTGGTTAATTGAAAATTTCTAGATATCCCATTTTTAAAAATATGCCACTAATGGAAAAGTGTGGATGCTAATTGTGAATCACATGGATAATTTAACCTTATGTATATCTATTGTCTTAAAATTCTAAGAGAATTAGCATCCACTAAATATCTTACAATTCTAATAGAATTATCATCCACTTATTACTATAATATACTTGGAAAATATTTTTTAATTGATTCTCA
>JARHVA010006467.1:27500-215000 GCA_037957365.1 Torreya grandis | reverse complement strand
TATGTATGTATGTATGTATGACATACATACATACATACATATATATATATATATATATATATATATATATATATTTTAATTAATAGTTATTTATATTTTAACTTCACAAGTAAATAGACCCTAACATGATTGAAAAATGGATAGTGGTTGACACACACCACCTTAACTACCTAAAATAAATGAAAAATAGTTTTTTTTTTAATAATGTATATATCATTAGGCCTAGTTTGAAAGCATATAGTTTTTTTTTTTTTGTATTTGAATGAATGAATCAAAATATACATAAACAAATATAGGCATCTATAGTTTTGACATATAATGGCATAAAAATACATACTTAAAAAGATTTAAAAATTACATATTTGGAAGTAAAAGAGTATGCTCAACATTGTAGTAATTGATTTAGGAAATGTATATATAAAATTCATAGTATTTATCATGGAAAAAGTTGAATTTTTTATTTTTAGTTAAAAACATGGTTTCAGTAATTTGTGTGTAGGTCTAGGACCTAGGCTCGGGAATCCAAGCCATATTTGAGCCTAGAATATGTGTTTAAAATTGTACTAAGTAAAAGTATGTAGGTTCTATAACATGTTTTCATTCTTAATAGTAAGTGAAGTTCAAGGGGTATAAAGTAAAATATTTTAATGACCAAAAGGTGGAGGAAGGTTGATTACTAAAATAAATGTTAAGTATAAGATGACATTAACATTGCTACATTAAATGTAGAAATGTTAATATCATCTTATACTTTACATTTATTTTATTAACAATAAGAAATCAGGGTCACTCTACATCTTCTAAAATTAGTATCACTACTCCATGAGTTACGATTTAGAAGATAGTTTTTCAAAATCCAATTTGGTCATTACTTACTAGTCATTTTCTAGGATTTAATTATTAAACCTAACAATTTCAAGGCATAAATTTCACAACTGGTGTCTTTTTTAGGGGAACATGTAATCATTTTTTAGTTTTGGGGCCTTATAAATCACTTTTTAACATCTATAAGATCTCTAGGATTGTAAAAAATAAAGTTTACAAAACAACCCCCACCCAACCACTCTTTTATTTTCATTTTATTTATAATTAGGTCCATTATAGGTCAAAAGTGACAAAGTAACACTATAATAATTTGTGACCACGTCAAATAGGGAAATATCTGGGCACATTTGTTCATGGTCACAAAAAAATAGTTTGAATTCATACCAAAGTGGTGTGCATGGGGAAACATAGGTTGCATTGGTGACCCATGCACACCCAACAAGTTTTTATGTTTAATTTTACTTGTGATTAGGTCTTTTATAGGCCATAAGTGACACAAAAACATCATATCCACATATGACCAAGATAAATGAAAATAATTTTAGGCACATTTTTATATGATCACCCCATTTTTCTTAAAATTTAGTTTAAAATTGTGTGATTATAGAAACATAAGTCATATTATGACCATTGCACATCCATCTACCAATTTATGTTGATTTTACTTTTGATTAGTTCCCTTATAATCCATAAGTGACACATCAACACCATATCCACTTGTAACCATGGAAATATGAACAATTTTTGGTCAATGTATGCATAATCACCCTAATTCACTTTGAATTCAAGCTAAAGTGGTGTGATTGGTGCAACATAGGTCACATTGATGAATTGAGAACACTAAAACACCACTTTATGTCATTTTTACTTGAAATTTAAAGGTTTATGGGCTAAAAGGAACACAAAAACACCATATTCACTCATGATGAGGGAAAATTTAGATAATTTAGGTCCGATTCATGTGTAATCAATATAATTCCCTTCGAATTGAGACCAAATTGGCTTGATTGCGATAATGTATGTCCCATTGGTAATCTATACACACCCAACCACTCATTTATTCTAATGTCTCTTATAAGCTAAAAGTGACATAAAAACACCATATCCATATGTTCAAGGAAAATGTATGTAATTTTTAAAATCTATATTCCAATCATAACTCATGGAGCTCCCTAAAATTGGTTGAATATTCTAATTCAACCCCCATCCTTGTGATATACCATTCAATATAAATTAATTGAATCCATCCCTTCTTTATATAAAGGTAAGGAGAGATAAAGTATGTTCTCTATGTTCCATATTAATTGAATGGTATATGTGTTATTCCCTAGTTATTTTTAGAAATCATTAGTGCTCTTCTGAACAACCCTTGGTGTTTTTCAGGAATAGAACAGAGTGATTGATATACTCTATTATATATGTAATATAATATATATAATTTAGAAAATATTTGACTCCAAAAAATGGGTATGAGTGTCAATCAATCATTTCCTAATCATATGATCACCCTTCTCTATTAAGTGTCAACTCATTCCTCAATTCATCAAATTATTATTAATGTCATGTATAAATAGAAGTGAAACTTTACACAACATTTACTAGAATGAAGGACCCTCTCTCTCTCTCTCTCTCTCTCTCTCTCTCTCTCTCTCACACACACACACACACACACACACACACACACACACACACACACACACACACACACACACACACACACACACACACACACACACACACACACAAGATATGATGATAGTTCCCTTATATAAATAGGGGATACGTAGGAGCCCTATCTATGGAACATTTAACGGGATTGACAATTTACATTATATGGTGAGAGGTGTATAAACTTTATCCTTATACAGGCCCCCAATATATATATATATATATATATATATTCAATGGGATAAACAATTGACCTTATATGGTGAGATGTGCATGAATTTATCCTTATATAGTACCCCTATCTATGTATAGGGGAATCTCTATTTATCTATTTATGGAACTACATATATAAGAATATATAATGATCCCCTACATATACACACACAATATGTGTGTGTGTGTGTGTGTGTGTGTGTGTGTGTGTGTGTGTGTATGTGTCTAAGATATGGGATAGTTCCCTTATATAGATAGGGGATACACGAGAGCCCTATCTATGGAACATTTGATGGGCTTGACCATTAACCTTATGTAATCAATGAGATATCACTTGACAAAAAATGGAAGTTGGTCAAGGTAGATTCACAACTCCACTATTCTACATTGGACATGTAGGGGTAGTGTTCAAACCTAAAATATTCAATTCATGGGCTTAACAAGTTGACAAAATACTATACCCTACTTCATTAGATATAGATATAGCCAAAATGAATCAATGCCATACCCATATCTAGTATCTATATAGGGTAGGGCCCCACCAATCAAGTGAATCTTATTACATATCTATACATAGTAGGAACTCACTAAGATAATTTATTATATGAGTATTATGATGTTATTAATTATAACTATATAACCTAGTGTGTAAGTGTGGTGGCCCAACATACTAGTGCATCCCTCCCATGTTGAATTGAATACTATGATGCCATTGGACCATCTATCTAACTAGTTATTGACATCAACCATATCTATGAGAGAACTGAGGGCAAATTGATTTTCCACTATCAACCAACCTAATACCATATCATTCCCATATCAATACATAAATGTTGGAATTGAAATAATACTAAGGTTATCGCAATACCCAAGAAAACCAAATAGTTGTCTCTTATCTTGATATAAAAACCATGTCTCATGGATCACATACAAATCATATTGTGTGTGTTTATCTCATATATATATATTTGACATGATAAAGGCTGCACTTAACATGATATAAGCATACTACCTATAGTGTAGCACTATATATATGGGGGTTAGTATCTCATGTCGATTGATGAAGCACACTTTAGAAATATCACATCCCTTTAATTTAGATAGGAATTGATATAGTGTTGTTGTGCTTATTTTATCTTATAATCACCATAATCTCAAGTAAAAATGGCATAAATGGGTGGTTGGATATGTTCACATCACCAATTTGATCCAAATTACCCTAATCATACCACTTTGGCTTGATTTTAAAGTAAATTTAGGTGACATCACATATATATACCCCAAAATCATATGAATTTATTCTAGTCACAAGTGGATATGGTGTTTTATGTGGATTTAATCATATGAGGGACTTAATCACAAGTTAAATTAACATAAAGGGGTGGTTGGGTGTGTGAATTTGACAATATGACTTAACTTGCCCTAGTCCCCCGATCATGCACAAATGTGCCCAAAATTATTTGCATTTCCTTAATCACAAGTGGATATAATGTTGTGTCAATTTTGGTCTATAATGTAACTAATTGCAAGTAAAATCATCATAGATTTGTGGTTATATGTACAAGGGTCATAATGTAATTTATTTTTCCACAATAACACTTTTTTAATGAATTCAAAGAGAAATGGGGTGATCATGAACTAATATTCCTAAACTCATTTACATTTACCTTGGTCACAAGTGGATATGATGTTATTGTTTCACTTTTAGCCTATAAGGGACCTAATAGTACGTAAAATTAGAATAAATGGGTGGTCAAGTGTGTGTGGATCACATGCACACTAATAGAATTAAGGTTATCACTCACAAATGTGCCTAAATTTTCCCCAATTAAGTTGGTTATAAATTATTATGGTGTTATTGTGTCTCTTTAGTCATATAAGAGACCTAATCATAATTGAAAGCAATAAAAATGGTGGGTGGGTTTGTGTTGGTTTGTAAAATTTAATTTTGAAAAGATTGAATTGTTATATATGTAATTAAATAATTTTGAAGGTCCCAAAACCTTAAAATATGTAAATTAGTTAAAATAATTATTCCCTAAAATCATTAATTTCAATAATAAAACCATAAGATTGACTAAGTACTAACCAAATTGGATTTTGTAATACTATCTTCTAAATCATAACTCATGGAGCTTTGAGACCAATTCTATAAGATGTAGAGTGACCATAATTTCTTATATTTATTAAAATAGATTTGAAATATATGTCAACTTTTAATTAACATCTATTTTAGTAAACAAACTCCCTCTACCTTTTGTTCATTCAACTCCTTTATTTTATACCCTTTGAACCATACATATTGTTCAAAATGTGCACATGTTATAGTGCATACTTGATTTTTGAATAACATACGTAATTTTAGATGTCCGTAAATTTTTTAGGGTTGGTATTTACCAATCCTAGCTAAAATAATATGTACATGTTTTAATAATCCATATGTTTATGGTTGATTTGTAAAAAAATCAATTTTTGGCCCATCATCATCCTAAACTTACCCATGTGTCTATGGGGTTTCCAACATACATAGGTAAATTGAGGCTCCACTTTAGAAAATTCAATTTTTTTTTAAATTTTAAAACCTTTATTAACATAATTTTGTTGATAATAAATTTATTAGATATGATTACTTAATATTCAAACCCTAAATAATTATTGTAATTCTTACAACTCTTAACCCGGCCAATTGGATTTTACTCATTGGTACACAAAAAGAGAAACTTGTAATTTATTTTTATTAAAAATTAAGCAAGAGGAAAATATGATTATGAATATCATACTTGAGAGATGAATTGTCAAATATAGAGGAATTATTTCTTGTGTCACTTCCAAATATTTCCCCTCTCCTTTCCTGCATGAGTTGTTACTTTGATGTTTCTCGCTAAAAAAATGTAAGGTAGGTATTTAAGTATGTAGCATGCTTCATGATCAAACAAAAAACATGGGAGAACACCATAATTTAAAAAAATCATATAAAATTTTTATGTAGGCTTTAAACATAATTATTAGCACTATTAATTAGAGAGACTACATTTATTGATGTAATGATCTTTTAATTAATATTTTGGTGTAGTAAAATTCATGTGATTTCAGCCCTTGGTCTTTCATAATTTGATATTATGAAATTTGTAAAAAAAAAGTGGAAACATTTAACTATTACTCATAAAATTTATTTTAGATCACCACATATTTATCATGTATGACTGTTAAATCACATTTTCACTAATGTAATTTATAATTTCTAGCCATCTACGTTAATATATTAAAGAGGCTTGTCAAACATGTATTTTAACACACCTTTTCAAAATATAATCATTTCATTTGACCTTATGTTTCATTACATGTGAATGGTAAAATATTATTGATATGGTTTAATTTACACAATATATCCCATGCAATGCAAAAATAAACTAATAATTATTATAAAAAATATAATCATGATTTTTAATATTTTATCATTTATTTTTAGCCATGAATACAAACCCACCACCATTTTACTATAAAATATTGTAAATATTGTCATTGATGTCAAAAGTCCAGAAATATAACATTTAATGTCTAAAGGTATTTTAATGTTTATAACTTGGGTAAAGTGTGTTAATATTAATTATATATCAATGAATATATTTTTGGTTGCATAAAAAAAAAAAGAGGGCCCATGAGGAAGTCAAAGAGTCACCAAGTAAAGACAAAAGAGGGAAAGGATGCATTTTCCCATGAAGGGTCACTTGAGGAATTTGAAGGGTCATGCAAAACAAGCTCGGCACCATTTTCCATGAGGATTAAAGGGCCACAAATGGTGAATACCAAAGGTCATTTGGAAAGATATAAAAGGAGGCTTGGGAAGCCATTTGTATAGGTATGGAAGTGAATGATTTTATCTAGCTAATAAGATCAGAGGAGAGTAGAGAATAGAGAAGAGATATAGTAGTGTGATATCATTTGTTAAGAAATCAACATTGAGATATAGTGGTTTTCTATACACAAGAGGGTTTGGTGCTCCTGTGGGTTGCTACTCATGAATCATTATTGTGTTTGTGCTCAGTAAAGGGGTTGGTGTTCCTACAAGTTGGTGCTTGCAAACATTGTAAGCTTGAGTTGGTGCTCATTTATATACTTGAGATTATTTTCTATGATTTTTCCCACTTTGGGTTTCCACATAAAATCTTCTCTCTCTCTCTCTCTCTCTCTCTCTCTCTCTCTCTCTCTCTCTCTCTCTCTCTCTCTCTCTCTCTCTCTCTCTCTCTCTCTCTCTCTCTCTCATGTGGTGCATGTTATTGCTTTCAATTTTATTACATATCTTGAATGTGTCAGTAAGTGGTTAAATTAAATGAATTTGATTAAGTAAAAGATATATGATATACTATGAATTAGTATATCTTGTGCTTAACAATCGGTATTAAAGAAGGTTCATTTGGAAAGAGTTTAATAGCTTGAAGGTAGATCGGGGAAACCATGATGGCCAAGTAGCAAAAGAAGGATAATTAAGAGTTGAAATCTATGGTCAAGGATCTTAAAGAATAGGTTTATAACTTGGATTCTAAGTTGGATATGGAATCAAAAGAAGATAATATGTCTACTCAGGATCTTAAGAATCATCTAGAGATTGTATATTCAAGTTTGAAATCAAGAGAAGAAGAGTGTAATTAGTTGAAGGTTGAGTTAGGTTATTTGAAGGATAAGAATGAGAGGCTAATAATCAAGGTTGAGAAAGATCTTGAAATATCAGTCCAAGGTGAGAAGGATGCAAGTTTTAAAGGCAAATTAAAGAAGCCAGATAGTCTAATGCCTTTAGGTTTTCCAATTCTTTTCATGGCCAGTATTTTTTTTGTCATCATGTTAGTCACAGGGTAAGAGAATGTTTGAGGAGAAGCAATTAGTTAAAGAGAGATTTTAGTCATATTCAAGAAAAAGGTATGATAAATGTTGTTGTTTTTTCCATAAAGTTGGCCATATTACTAAATTATGTCCAAATGGAGTAAAGAGATCCTCAAGGTATGTCAAAGGATACGAAGCCCCCAGAAGGTATGAGAAGGGGAAAACTAAACTTTGGAGACTTAAGGCAATAAAGGTTGATCAGGTTGAGTCTAAGAGTGAGAATAGATTACTTAATATAGTGGACAAATAATTAGATAGGAAGGATTGTGTGGAACTCTTGTTATCAAAAAAGATAATGAATACTAGTCCTAAATAACTTACAAATCAAAGATAATCTCTTTTTATATTTGATCATGATATTTATCAAGATAATATAGTTGAAAGAGTTGAGAGGATGAACAACATCATAGATGTTGAGGTTAGTGATTCAAAGAAGTTAGACATGTCTAAATAGATTCTAAGAGAAAGAAATTAGTCTTATGGATGTAATAAGATCAAAGAAGTAATAGAGGAGATGTGGGCATCTCCTCAGTTCATTTTGTTATAGAACCCTTTTTTGGGGGTGTCTCTTTTAGGCTTTAAGGAGACACTTTAGAGAAAAAATTGAAGCATGGTGGATGTTTTTACGTCTTGGTTATGTTGCATGACAAGAAAATCATGATGAGTTGATAGATTAATTTGTATAGTAGTTGAGGGGGAGCTAAGTGTTAGCTCCATGATAGACTCTTTTCCATTGATGTCAAAGGGGGATAAATATAAGAATAGGTATATGAATAGGCTTGAAAAATAGGATGATATAGTAAGGGGGAGTTACTATATGTTTTTATTTGGTTTAATTTGTAGTTTTTGTAGGTCTCAATTTTAGGTTGGCATGTGCAGTATATGTTTTTGGAATGTTGTAATTTTAGTTTGAGGTTGCCATCAATAATAAAGGGGGAGATTATTGGAAATATTTTCCTTGATGTCAAAAGTCTAGAAATATATCATTTAATTTCTAAAGGTGTTTTTAATGTTCAAATATTGGCTAAAGTTTGTTAATATTAATTAAATATTAAAGAATATATTTTTTGGTTACATAAAGACAAAAGAGGGCCCATGAAGAAGTCAAAGAGTCACCAAGTAAATAAAAAAGAGGGAAAGGATACATTTTCCCATGAAGAGTCACCTTGAGGAATTTGAAGAGTCATCAGATAAAGACAAAAGAGGGAAAGGATTCATTTTCCCATGAAGGGTCACCTTGAGGAATTCTAAGGGTCATACAAGACAAGTTTGGCACCATGTTCCATGAGGATTGAAGGGTCACAAAGGGTGAATTTTAAAGGTCATTTGGAAAGTAATAAAAGGAGGCTTGGGAAGCCATTTGTATAGGTATGGAAATAAATGATTTTATCTATCTAAGAAGACTAGAAGAGAGTAGAGAAAAGAGAATAGATATATTAGTGTGTTATCATTTTTTAATAAAGCAACATTGAGAGATAGTGGTGTTTTTTACACAAGAGGGATTGGTTCTTTTATGGGTTGGTTCTCACAAATCATTATTGTGTTGGTGCTCAGCAAAGGGGTTGGTGTTCCTGCAGGTTGGTGCTTGCAAACATTGTAAACTTGAGTTGGTACTCATTTATATACTTGAGATTGTTCTTTGTGGTTTTTCCCACTTTGTCTTTCCACATAAAATTTTGTGTGTGTGTGTGTGTCTCTCTCTTATATTGTGCATGTTATTGCTTTTAGTTTTATTGCATATCTTGAATGTGTGACTAAGTGGTTAAAGTAAATGAATTTGATTAAGTAGAAGATATATGATATACTCTAAATTAATATATCTCATGATTAACATAAAATATATGTATCCTTTCTTAATATATATGGTAATGTATTTCTAGTAAAAAAATCTACTACATTAATTATATACATATTAAAAAATTGATGAAACTAAGAACTAGCAAAGAAAAAAATCCAATATGAATAATGCTCTAAATTTAATAAAATAATAATATCTATTTATTATCCATAAATATTACATGAAACTTAGTAAATAACCCTCAACTTCAAATCATATTTAACATGCAAAATAAAAAATATATTAAAAAATAAAAAACTACGTAGAGTTAACTTCCTCGACTATAAATATAAACTTATTTTTTATAAAAAAATTGCATGTAAACTCAGATGGGCCTAAAATTTTAAAAATTTCCTATAAATACTAAATTCATGATTTTAAGGGTGTTTCAATTCAATTTCATGTTTGGTCACAATTTATTTGATTTATGATATTTTTAGCATGACTAAAATTACTAGAATGCAATTTCTTACCCTTAGATGATCTCGTATGGATATCCAAACATCTTGTAAAGGACCCTAAATGATGTATAATTTTATAGATACATGGATATTTTATTTATATTTATTTTCTTTTAAGGATATCTCAATCAAGTTAATGAGTCAAAATTTATGGCCTTCAAAAGATAGGTCTCTGCATCATTCTCCTTTAGTTGAAAACTACTTAACTCATGCGATTTGCCCTAATTATAATCTTGTCATTTGTTATTGTCAATTATTTTAACTCCCATTCTAAAATCAAAGTGGTTTATTCCTATTGTAGTCCTTCCCATTATGCCAAATACCTATTATAACTTCCTTGTCTTGTGCTCTTTATATTCTTATCTAAAACATGCACTATATTTTCTTTCTTCTTCTTTGGTTTTTTATTTTAATCTACTTCTTCATCTTCTTCCCATTCACCATATACACCATGAAAATAAAATAAATATAAAACATCAAATACTAGAGAGATCAAAATTATGTGTTAAACTCACCTCATAAACATTGTTATTGATTTTATTTGTAATTTTGTATGAACCAAATTTCCTATACTTTACCTTGTTGTATGTTCCTTTGGAAAAACTTCATTTTATAAAATACACCATCACAAAACATCATTATTAAAAGACCTTTGACATCATTGTTACATCTACTACTGATTTATATTTTTCATTATTTCATATAAATTTCTTCTTACTTCTTCTTGTAGCTATTGTATGTTCTTTACAAATGCTTATGCATCATCACTAACTTATTTTGCAATCAGTAACTACACCAAATATAAAATACCCATAGGACTTTAGACATAAAAAATCTTAAATGGTGACTTTCCTTTTGTTCTATTGACAACAATATTATATTTAAACTTATATTGTAGCAAATCTAAGTCCTAATTATTGGGCTTCTCTCCAAATTTGTATCTCAACAAATTCCAAAAGCTCTTGTTTACTAATTATGTTTGTTAATATGTGTGTGTGTGTGGTATGCACCACTAAATTGTAATTTGGTTCCCATTATTTTCCATAGAGTCATCCAAATATGACTTAGAAATTTTATGTCCCTATCTTTGTAATGGTTTTTGGAATGCAATTCAATCTGACAATATCCTTAAAAAATAGTTATACTTCTCTAGTGGCATAATTTGTTTTCTTACATGCAATAAAATAAACCATGGTATAAAAGCTATCTATGACAAAAAAAATTGAATCATTACATCTATGTGTGTTTAGCAACCCCAACATAAAGTTCATTTTCAAATCTATCAATCGTCCTCTTGAAACTAGGAATGGAATGTACATTATTGTATTTTTTGCATGGCCTTTAGCCACTTGGCAAAGCTTGCTTATTGAAACATACCTTTCCACTTTATCTTCATCTTTGGCCAAAATTAATTATCCTCTACCAAATTTATTATCTTATTATTACCAAAATTTCTATCAAAGCAACCACTATGAAATTATCTTATAATATTTTCTCTTAGAAACCCAAATAGAATACATAATTATTTTCCCTTAAAAATATAACCATCATGTATAAGGTAGTCATCATAAATAGTAATTTTCTCACCTATTAATGTATTCCTACATTGCTCAACTATTTTTCCAAAATATAGATTATTATATAATAGTTAATTAACAACTGTAAATATTAGAGATGGATCAGTAGTGGTTTTTGGCACATTGATAGTGATCATTCCCATAGAAACTAATTCATCTAAGCATAGACATGAGGAGATTCTAGTTGTTTCTTTTGTAGACCTATAGAAAAAGATAGTTCTATCGATAGATTTAGGGGAGAAGAAATCTATCATCCTTGACTTTGATATAAATAATGGTAGAGGAAAGGAGGTCATCAAGATATTTTTGCCAAATGGAGGTAATTTTAGCATAGATCTAGGAAAAATAGATGGCAAGACCAAATCTGAGGTAGCTTGGCAAACCCCATGATGAATGGGATAAGTGAATCTATGGAATACTCTAGGTTTAGAGAATCATAGTGTGACAATAGGATGATTGAAATATGGGATGGCTGATCTAATGCTATTAGAGGCAAATGCACAGTCTAATCCTAAAAACTAGAAAATAGGATAGGTATCAAGTTGAAGATCCTTTATTGAGGCTATGGGAGGATGCAAAAGTTCTCCTATAATTAAAACAAAAGATACCCTTATTATTCTATTAAATAATCAATATATGGAGCTTATTAATGTAAGGGAAGAATGGCTTTCTATGTAAGGACTGATTTGTAAGTTTGAAGGGTTATGGCTAACTCTACCAAATTTACATGAGTGGATCTCAACTAGATGGCAATCTAGGGTAGAAGGTAAAATTCAGATTCATCCATGTTCTAGGGTTTTTTTTTTAATTTTAATTTTTAATTATATAGAATATAAAGAGGCTATATTTAATTATATGGTTTGGGAATGGGATAAATACACTCTCTTGGTAAAACCCTGACATCTAGATTTTAATGCATAGATTGAAATTTTTAATTTCAAACTAATTTGGATTAGGCTGCCAAATCTTCCTTACCAATTTTGGGATGAGTTGGTACTTTCATCCATTGGAAATACAATAGGAAATTTTTGGTCCATTGAAAAATTGAGTTCTATTAAGGGACATTCCACATATGCCCATATTTTAATTCATGTAGATTTTTCTAAAGATTTACCTTTAGAATTAGAACTATGGGAGGGGAGAAAAAATGGATGAAATCTCTTGATTTTAAAGGTATCCCTTTTATGTGTAGAATATGTTTCAAAATATGGAATCTTTTGAAAGATTTCCCAAAATTTAAATTTAAGAATTTGGTATCATGGTTTAAAAATTTATAAATTGAACATAATACAGTCATATCTATAAAGGATAGTGGAAGTGATAATGAGGGATTGGAATCAAAGATCCATTTGGATGAAGAATAAGAGTATAATCATCAAATTAAAATAGTATGTTATGAAGAAATAACCAAGGATGGGGGATGTTTTGTTATACGAAAGGAATAATGGAAATGTATACTTTAGATTAGATCCAACAACTCAGTCTCCTTTAGAAATTCAAGGAGTTTTTGACTTAGCACAAACACATAATCAAATGGATTTTCTAGATATCTCCACCCCAATATTTCCAAATCTTGAGGTTGAAGGAGAATGGAAAATTGAGTCATACAAAGAAAGGCAAAGGTAAACAAGGTTTTAAACCCTTGACAATGTCTCCCAAATCTAACAAATAAAATCACATGGGAGATTCCTAGTTGGTATTTTTTATTTTGCATTTTGTTGTATTAAGCAAAAACTATTATTGAAATTCTTGGCATTTGAGGCCATTTTCTCACTATGCTTTAGTTATTCTTTGGCTATTTTTCTTTAGTCTTTTCTTCCATGGTGTGTCCTAGGCTTTGTGTTTCTCTTATAGGGTATGGGTTCCTAGTTCAAAAAAAACCTACCCTTTACCTTGAATTAAAAAATAGTGCCACTCACAAGCTCAAAGCAACAACTACCTAATTCAACTTTCCTTATTTATGTTTTAGAAAAAAAATATATCCCTAAAATAAAGACACCCACTTTGCATATCTACTATTTAAATTATTTTGAGTGTTCACATACTTCAAATCCTTATGACCTGTAAATAGGATAAACTCTTTAGGAATCAATTAATGCCTTTAATATCTCAATTCTTATATAATGGCATAAAATTAAACATCATATGTAGAATATTTATTTCTTACCTCATTCAATTTCTCACTGAAATATGTTATGGGTCTTCCTTCTTGACTTAACATAGAATTAATTCCCACATGTGAAGCATCACAATTACCTCAAACACTTTGTTAAAATTTGGTAATGTTAAAGCTAGATTTTTTTTATTTTTTTATTTTTCAATAATTCAAATCTTTTTATTGATGTCATTGTCCACATAAATTATTTTCCCCTCATGTAATTTTTTATTGGTGAAACAATGCTTCTAAAATTCATAATAAAATTTCTAAAAAAAATTTATAAACCATGGAAACTTAATACCTATGTTATGCTTCTTGGAATAGACCACTCAACAATTTCTTTTGCCTTTTCTTAATCCATTATTACACCATATGTTGAAACTAAAAATAAGAAAAATACCAAACTTATTTTCATAAACTTTCACTTATTTAAGTTTACATATTTTTTTCCTTCCTTAAAAATTATAATACCACTCTCAAATCCCTTAAGTTTTCTTCTTTACTCTTATTGAATTTCAAAATATCATCAAAATAAACCACCGTAAGCTTACCAATGTAATATCATAGCATTGTGTTCATCACCCTCATAAATGTGTTGGGTCCATGAGATAATATATATGGCATACCCATCCACTCATATAATCCATCACTAATATTGAATGTTATTTTCCATTCATCTTCTTCACGAATCAAAATTTTCTAGTAACCACTCCTTAGATCAATCTTAGTATATCATTTTTATCCTATAAGCACATCCATCATATCATATAAATGAGGTATTAGAAATCTATATTTGGTGGTGATTTTATTGATTTATCTACTATAGACACACATTATATATGTTCTATATTTATTTAGAGTTATAAATGTTGGTGTTGAACAAAGATTCATGCTCTCCTTCACTATACCCTTTCTCACCAATTTAGTAACCTATTTATTCAAATTTGCATGTTTTGTTGGACTCATCCAATAAGTTGGTTTATTGGGTAGATTTGATCCTAGAATCAAATAAATATTATGTTAAATGTATCTATTTAGTGTTAAACCATATGGTAACTTATCAGGTATAATATCTACATAATTTTATAACACTTATGTTTCTATTAGTATTTACACCACTTTTGTGTCTACTTTGTTTGTTATTAATGCATAACATCAACATGTCATATTTATGTATTTAATAAATTATTTTTTGGATAGTATGTTTTATGCTTTCCCTTATTCTTTAATAGGTAATAAAAATACGTTTATACCACCTTTATGTATTCTTTTCTCCAACATGAATTAATTTTTTGTCATATATAAATGGTCTTCCCAATCATGCATGCATGTATCCATTGGAATAAAATCACACCATATTTCATCCCTCTAATTTTTTTCCTATATAAAACTTAATTAAACACATTTTATATATTGTAACTTCATTCCCTTTCTTAAACTATGAAATCATAAGGATAGGGATGTTTTTCACATTGTAGTCCTAGTTTCTCTACCATTTCTATAGAAACATTATTTTCCCAACTACCACCATCTATAATTACTTTACATGTCTTACCTATTAAATTACACCTTGTTCTAAAAATGATTGAACACAACTATGAATCACCACCTTCTTTATTTTGTGCATGTTATTTCCTTAGAGTTATCATTGTTCTCCTCATCATGAGATTTTCTCATATGTCTAATACTTAAAATTTTGAATTATGATATGATATCTCAACCTCTAAAAAATACACTATTAGCCTATCCTATTACCTCCTTTATTTTTCATTATAGTGAAGACACTTAAACACTTTGTGTCCATATTATCTACATCTATAAGAAACATAAGTCTTGTGTAGACCATTCCACCATCCTCTACCACTATCATAGCATCTACCTCTATAAAATCCTTTTCCACTTTTTTATATTGAAACCCTTGTTTATTATCGTCTTATTTTTTGTATCATGGGTTGATCCTCCTTTAGCCCACTTCACCCCCTTATTAGAAATGATTGTCCTCTTTTTATCCTATCTATTTTTATTTTCATCTACATTTAAATCTAATTGATTATCCTCTTTCATTAAATTTATGTAAACATGCTCAATTGATATTTAATAAAAAACTTCAAACAATTTACACACCTTACAACCATCTATTATTCTATTTTGACATGATCCAATCATATGTAAAACTTGTAAACGTGTACATATTATTTTATATTTTGATATTTTTGACTTAAATTCCAAAATATTATGTATAGGGTTTGTGCATATTCTATGTGAATAAATTTATTCCTTATATTATTCTCCATCTTCCTCCAAGTGTTGATTTTTTCATTACCCTTTCTCTGTCTCTCTTTTTGTAGGTCATCCCACTAAATCATTGCATGAACCTTTAATTTTGTGCATGAAAATTGTACTTTATTATCTTCTCTCATACTTATCTATTAATAAAATCCATATTATTTAACCATACTATCAACTCTTCTAGTTTTAAACTACCTCCATACTTTGAAACTTAAACTTTGATTCTTTTATTCCTGCCCTATAAAGATTGAACCATCATTTATTTAATTAATGGTGGATATTATTTTTATTCCTCATTTTTTTGAAATTATTATTCATAATCTATTTCTTGTTATGTTTCATATCCCTCTTGCCTTTGTCTTTAATTTGTGATAATTGCAGTAAATTTTTAAACTTGCCTCTAAAATTGTTACGTAGTTATATTCATCTATGTAATTACTCTTCTTCCTCTCAACATATTTTACACTTATTATTAAATAAATAAAATTTATCCCAAAATATGATTTAAATAACCACTATAAATTCAAAAAAATATTACCTATAAGATTTAATATTGCTCTCATACTAGATGATGAAACTAGGAACTAACACAGTAAAAATTCCAATATGCACAATACTCAAAATTTCATGAAACAATAATATTTATTGATTATCCTTGAATAATTTAAATACATTACATAAAATTATATAAATAATACCTAACTTTAAATTGGATTGACATGAAAAAAAAATTCTACAAAGAATTAATAAACTACCTAGAGTTAATTGCCTCAACTATAAATCACAACTTTATTTTTATAACAATTTTTACATGTAAGGTCAAATGGGACTAAAACTTTAAATGTATCCTATAAATAATAAATTAATGATGTTGGGTTAGTTTCAATTTAATTTTACATATGGTTATAATTTTATCTAACTTCGTATAGTTTTTAGCATGACTACAAATACTAGAATATAATTATAGACCCTTAGATGATCTCATATGGCTCTCCAAACATATTGTAAAATATTTTAAATGGTGTATATTTTTTGGTTTCATGAATAGTTACCTTATTTTTAATTTTAATTAAAAGATAGATTCATTGGGTCAACGATTCAAAAGTTATGGCCTTTGGAAGATAGGTTTTTACATCAAAAAGTATTGTTAGTTTTAAAAGAATTTATAATAAAAAATATAACGAGCAATGAATCCATGATAAATTGATGATTTTGATTCACTTTAATAATTTTTATATTTAGTAATCAAATTTATGATACATTTATGTTTTTATTTTTACATTATTATCGAATGAAAGATGAATGAATTAGGAATTTAGAGTGATATAAATTGTTTTTAAAAATATAATAAGTATTGTGGTTGTAGATGTTTTAGAAAATTAGATTTTGTATTTATTATAGCTAGGAATAATTAGATAGATATTAAACTATTATTCCCTAACACAGACACACACCACATTTTAAAATTAAAATAGGGACACACTTTTGATTAAATATCCACAGTCAAGATCTTATGAAACATAAATCTATGACATGGATTTTGAAAAGGTCAAGTTTAAGGAATTTATCTAATGCTAGGAGGAATTTATTTACTCCTCTTGATTTCAATTATTTCCTGGATGTGACTAATAGTAATATATTTTGAAGTTGCATTATGTTTCAAAGTTTAAAATAAAATCAAAGCTATGTATAAGCTATAATATGGGATTTATTTTTTGCCTTTGATTTTCCTTTAGCACTGTGCTTATAAACAAGTCTGATTTATGATTTAAATAGATAACTATGCTAATTTATTACACATTTATATGACTATTTACCTATGTTTTATCTTAAATAGTTCATTTCATACTTAGGAATTTTTTGGAACATCCCAAATCTCATTTTATCTTACATGTAAAATCATTCTGCTCACCTAGAGCTAAAGTAAAGAATATAAGTCACCCAAAGGTGATGTCATAGGAATTTATATGTACAATCCAAGGTAATCAAATCATCGAGATTCATTCATGTTTCACCATCCCACTAATATTGAGGTGACATCAATAAAATTATTTGTATGTAATATCTTGGGAAAACATATCACTGAGAGTTGTCCATGTGTCACCATCCCACTAAATCAGAGTGTTAATAGAGGTATTTGTATCAAATATATCAGACAAAAAACTACCAAGATTCATCCACATTTCAACATCCTTATAACCCATAGATGACACCAATATAGGTATTTTTATGGATAATCATAGGCAAGTGGATCATTGATATCTTATCAAGTGTCACCACCCTACTAACCTAAGGCCAAAAGAATAAGGTACAATAAGTTACAGATCAACTATGAGTGAAGTAATGATAAGTAAACACGTGTACACTCAACAATGTACTCAAAATATAAAAGACACAAATGCTAATCCTAAAAGTGAAAAAATAATACATATATCATATTATGATGATTAAGCATCTACAAGTAGGCATAAGAAGCCACATGGTAATAAAATATGTGGAAACTATCTTTATAAAATTCAAATGGAAAGAATAGACATGAAAGGGAGTGAAAGTCATTCCTTAAAATACTTTACACAAATTGGTGAATTAATACATTCAATTCTCATGGCTAGCACATTAAAATCAATATAGTCTAAATTACCACATTTAGTCCAATCACATTACCTTCTAGTTATCAAGAACACATTATGAATTTAGAACTTGAGTGTACTCACTGCATCTTAAAATACATTATGACCAAGAGTTTATAGACTTTTCATAGCATAGACATTTTTAGACTAGAGTTTTAATGGCTTCCTCATCACATATTTCAACCCCTTCTGCATATTCCATTATATGACCTACTAAATACACTAATATATCATTTGATTTAATATCTCTCAATCATGATTTCTATTTCTCTCAATCATGATTTCAATTTTTAATCTACTATTTGGGATGAGATCAATGTATTCAATCCATACAAGATTATAGAGCAACGTTTAATTTTCAAACAAAGGTATAAAGATAAATTGTTGGTAACAAAAGTAATCAGTGTCCATAATGTAGCTACCAAACTAGAGGTAATTCCTCACATTGACATATTGTTTGGTTTCTTTTTGAATGGTAAAATTTTTGGGAAAATATTACATTTCACACATAGTAAGACCCCAACACCATAAATAAAGTTAAATGTTATAGAGAGGTATTAGAGACTCCATGTGCTTGATATGACCTATAGGTAGGATATGGTGAATTCATGTTATTTTTTTGACAAAAAAAACATCAAATTGATAGAATGGGATAGCAACCCAAGTAACTTTTTAGTTAAAGACCCTACTTTGGCTATCCCCATTATTGTCTTCAAATCAAGGGTGAGAAATTGTAGGGCCCTATTGAACAAGATATATGGATTTTAAACCATTACTTACATCAATGAGAAAGGGGTCTTATTGTTGGATACTATCCTAACATCCAACAAAATCATAGCCTTAGAGGAGATTTTCAGCTCCAATCTGATTCTATGAATCAGAAATCTAGGAAGTTTACTAGATGGTAACTTTTATATGATGTTCTATGTGGTAGATGTTGTCATTATAGTCATATATTCATTATGTTAATAATCCTATCATCCATCTATGAACTATGTAAATAATATAATTTGTGATGAATTCAATGTTCTTTATGTGCATAGGTTTAGAAAATATATGAAAAGGATGACTAAGAGTTTTTACCTTATGGTATATCAAGAAATATATGAGAGGAACATGCCCAGGATATATGATCTTATACAGAAGATTATTAGAAATATGGGTGTCTATTGCTTATAACCTAAGGGCACCATGGTCAAGATTGAAGGTACTAGGGCACAACCTTTGTAACCATAGATTGAGCTTGATAAATTAACTAAGTAGGAAATTACTGTTTAATTTATTGATAAAGTAGATGTTGAATTAAGAAGGGCTAAGTAGTTATTTATCCATCCAACCCCTCTTAGCATTGGTATAATTCAATATACAATATGGAAGAGATTGAAATCTACTAGAAGAATGAGGACACGTTATGGATTGAACTAAGCACCATTTAGATATTGGGACCCCAAGAAAAATGTTAGAGAACTTATTAATAAATATGATATGAACGTGAAAATAAATTATGGGCATAAATACTATAGTCATGATAGTGTCTTGATGAACATAGAGGATGATATTCAGGTTTTTATTAGAATGCATTGAGTAAATATTTTAATTATTATAACATAGAGAGTCCAGTATGATCCCACTATCATTGAAGAGGATGTTAAGAGAAGTGAAAAGGAATAATAGATTTCCAAGCATGTTCATGAACATCCCCATCATATAGAAATAGGTATAAAATATTAATTTATCCCATCTGATCAAGTAGATTTCAAAT
Source organism: Torreya grandis (assembly GCA_037957365.1). Taxonomy (NCBI): domain Eukaryota; kingdom Viridiplantae; phylum Streptophyta; class Pinopsida; order Cupressales; family Taxaceae; genus Torreya; species Torreya grandis. The sequence goes on along the minus strand of JARHVA010006467.1, from coordinate 194,702 downwards.
AATGAGTGGAGATTGCTAGTGAAGAGAAAACTACAAGTCTTACTACAATAACTAGAATATTTTGCATGTTTCCACTACCTCTTCTAACCATATATCAAAAAGTATTCCTACCTTATTATCTCATGTTTATATGGTTTCTCCTCCTAGATAACCACCTATTGTGACAATAATCCCACCAGTAATAATGGCCCAGTCTTGTGGGCAACCAACTTCACCACCCATAATTCCTCTAATGGTCACTACTCTTCCCACTCTATCACATATATTATTACTATGGTCCCTTCATCTCCCATTCCACATTATATAGTAATATCCTCTATTAATACTAAACCATTAATTTAATATAAAAGGAAGTGTAATGATCTTTATATTCAATATATGCAAAAATACCCTTAAGGTAGGGAAACACCATATAATACTCCTTTAGGAAGGAATAACTCCACAATGTCTCTTCGAGGGGACAACCTCCAATATCCTCTTACAATAGAAGACTCAATGCTTACTTGATATCTTTACCATAATATTCATCTCCTATATATATACATCTATCTAACCCATGGATGGGTAACATCCTAATCCAATGTAGGCCGACCATTACCCAATGTACTACTTCCATAAGTTACTCTATTATCCTAATATATTGTACCCATATAACTAAGGGGATGTGTGCCACATGTCGGCATCTCCATCAACCCATATACCTCAATATATCATATCCCTAGGTACATAACAGGAAGCAAATACTCCTCCTATTTCACCTCAAAAGGTGGAAGTAGAAGAAAAGTAACTAGAAGTTCTTAAGGAAAGGGAGGAAAGAAGGAAGGGTAAATTGAGGTTAGACCCTATTGATATTTATGATAATGAATAAGAAGAGAAGAGATGGGGAATTGAAGAAGAATGGATGTCCAAGTTTAACACCAAGGAAATAAAGTCATTCAATAAGACAATTGAATCATATGAATAAGATGAAGGGATGACTGAGGAAAGTACTTAGTTTGGATGGAATGAAATATTAGGAGAATGTAAATAGGTTGATAAAAGAGATGTTAACTTGGTGGAAACTAAATTATTATAAAATAGAGAAATGGAGATAGAAGAAGATGCAAAGTCAAAACTTTAGACTTTAGTGTAGGAGACATCATTAATTACACCTATAATATCTCTAACTCATATTACTATAGTGATAACTACAACAACTGGTGCCCTAAAGATCCCCACCTATTGTGATAGCAACCCCACCATTAGTAATGTCCCAGTCTTGTGGGCAACCAAATTCACCACTCTTCCCAATCTATCACATCTATTATTAGTATGGTCCCTTTATCTCCCATTCCACATTCTATAGGAGTATCCTCTATTACTACTAAACTAATAATTACATATAAAAGGAAGCCAAAGACTCCTATTTCACCTAAAAAGGTGGTAGTGAAAGAAAAGTAACTAAAAGTTCCTAAGGAAAGGGAGGACATAAGGAAGGGTAGACTGAGGTTAGTGTTTCACATAAATTTTACTTATTTTATTTAGAAATAAATTTTTTAAACTTGAAAGAAGGGTAAGGTTAGTAGAACCTGGTATGCTGTGCACATGTTGATTTAGATGATTATGGAGAGTCCTCTTTTTCTAGGGAGGAATGACATGTAGATAAGAAAGAACTAGAGAAATGTTTATTAGTTGGATAGTAGGGTGGATTACTTTGTGAAATATAGATCTAAGAAGAACAAGATTCCTTGGAGGCTATCAATCCATACTTTTAATATAATTAAGTCCTGAAAATGAAAGATAAATTACTTACATAAATAATAGAGGATACTAAAATGAAATACAAGAAGTGCTTGAGAATAAATAAGTGATTTTGATGAATTATAAAAATAAACAAGTACATATCAATGCTAAATAAATCAAATATGGTTCAAAATATTGAGTGATCCTCTGTGATAAGATATAAACTCAAAGAAATGGAATTCGGTTGGGGTTTGATAGGTCAAGTAAGCTTGTTATTGAAAATAAGAGATAGAGACCATCAATGGTTAGGTCAAACCATCAGTAGTTGGGTAACAATTAATAATTAGTATCAATGGTTAAGGTCAAACCATCAATAGTTAGGAAACTATCAGTGGTTACTGTGGGATCTAGATTGGAAAAATAAGTTTAGTTGGGAAGGTTATTGGAAAATTCTAAGAAGAGAGATTGGGTTGGATACTAGTTATGAGATAGAGGGTAGTATTCAGAATAGTTTGGTTTAGGTAGAGGCTACTCATATTATTTAAAGAGATTGTGGGTGGTCTAGGGGAAGAGAGGAAGTGTTTGGAGTTATAGAGCTCCAACACAAGAAAGTGGGGTGATAAAAAAAGTGACACAAGGAATGACACAAAAAAACTAATTATTGAATCCTAATAAGGAAAAAATACTTAGATTTATTATTATTGGTTTGAATAATTTTGAGGTTGGATGAAAGATTTTGTATATTCTAAAGAGATTTTGGTAGAGTGATAGTGCCTTGGTTTTTTACTGATGAGTTATAGTAGCACTTTTGATCTCTGTTTTGGTCACTAAAATTTAGAAGAATACCTTGTATAAGAATCTTTAATCTCTTGTACAATAATTTCTCCTCTTATTTATCCTCTTCTTAATCTCTTAATATAGAGGGGAGTGTTGAAACAATAAGTACAATAAAGTGTCTAATAAACTATCTAAATTTAAGCTCAACACACATTGATTATGCAAAATGGTGGATCAAATAGCTATTAATAGAAAATAAAGTTAGAGTTTTAGTTAAAGTTGACCCTTGTGGCAGTTAAGATAAAATTTTAATGATTGAGGTTAATCATTGATGATTAAGGGTCAATTATTGGTGGTTAGGGTCACAATCATAAATGGCTAAAGTTAGCCACTTCCACTAATGATTGGTAGGTTAAATGGTTATGAAATGGTACCAAAGGGGTTCAAGGGTGGGCTAAGGATCAGTGCAACATCCAAAAAAATAGTGTATGGTTTTTTAGTTTTAATATTTTTCCATATTTATTATACAATTTGTATTGAAAAGCTATAAAATAAAAAATGGAAGGTTGGTACAAGGTCAAATGCCATGAGTATGGGAGGAAGTTTTCCCTCTCAAACTAGGAATTGATGAGGTGAAACAGAGTTGGTTGTAGGTTTGATAAGTGGATAAATGGATTATAAAGCTAGTGATACATTAGGAATTGAAGTATAAACATGTGTTAAAAATATGACTAAGTGAAATATCATAGATTGCACATAGACTAGGTTGTCAGAGGTGAGGTAGTTTTTAAATCATGGTTGGTACTAGCAGGACAAGTGAAAAGTAAACCAAGTGACCATAGTTAGGCATGTTGGTTATGGTTGCACTCATAAATGCAATTATTCCAAGCAAGGTTAATGTATTTTAAGGTATCCAAGGTAGAAAGTGATCCTATGAAAACAAAATTGGTTAATGCACAAAAGTAGTACAAGTTCAAGTTATTTAGCATGACAAGGTAGTGCCAAAAACATGAAAAAATTGGTCCAAAATAACAAATGTCAATTGTTACATGGTTAGTTTGTCATTTGGATAAGAATGTAGATTAAAATGGTTGAAAGGTTGGGGTAAGGTGGTATAAAACATATTGATTATGGGTTGAAATGATAGGGTAGGGTGGGTTTAAAAATCCCTAGGTGGGTTGACCATTGACGATCAAGGTCAACCATCAGTGGTCACCAAGTGACCATTGATGATCATTTATCAGCCCTAAAATGGGGAATGTAAAAGTTCAAATGAGGGATTTATTATTTGTTTTGAAATCAACTTATGATAATTGAAATTATTTGGTGTGAGAGAAAATAGTGATGGTTTTGAGTTTGTTAATGGAGTGAGTGTGTGAGAGTTGATTGTGTGGTTGACTAGTGTTTGATTAAGACTGAGTGAGGATGTAGAGAGGTTGAGGTAGAGTGTAGGACCAAGTGGTAGTGATTCCTACGGTGCCTCCTTGATCGTGATATTTAAATGAGGTAGGTGGTGTACCTAAATTTTTTTGTTATGCTTGAATTTTTTTTTTGGAATTTGTTTAGGTTTATGTTTTATTGCTATGAATTTGGGTAGGTGGGAAGAGTGGGTAGTTTAATGTTTTAGGTGAAATATATAGAGGGTGGGATTATGTGTTTCATAAATGAGGGTAGGTTAACTTGTTTTGCATTGTATGTTAAGAGTCAAATAATTTATGGATTGCTAGGAGGTTTTGGTGAGTAAACCTAGGTTTAGGTCACTAGTGGTCACCACAGTGACTATCAATGATCACTATTGACCATCATCAGTAGATAGGTGACTATTAAATATCCAACATGTGTACCATAGGAAATCAACCACATAATCATTAGTATTTGATGGTGGATTAGTGATTATTCTAAAAAAGAACCATCATTGATCAACATTCAACCATTAGTAGTTTTTTATTAGGTGATGATAGGTTAAATAAGAATGGGTTAAATATTTTGAATATTGGATAACGTTAATGAGGTAATAGGATGAATTTTTGTAAGTTTTAATTGTAAAAAGGTAGGGTGGTATATGATAGGTTTAAATAATGGTGTGATAAGTAAGATCTGGTAAACTTAAAGAAATAGGAATAGAAAGGGTATACGGTTGTGGTTAAGAAAGGGTTCAAGGTTTCATAGATTATGTAAACAAGTTAAGGTAGGAGGTGGGGAAATATGTGGTATTTATAGGAAATGATTGATGGAGTAGGTAAACTAAGGTATTTAGTATAACCTTATAGGTGAGGGAGAAGTTATAGATGTGATATTGAGTGCCCTAGATCTTGGATGGGGTATGTTAAGACACGACTGATCAAGACTGGGATCATATGAGTGATGTGGGCCTATGAGGTATGAGATACTACTAGCACATGCCATATGATGTAGATATGTTAGTGGACCTTATAAAGAGATGGGACTTGGCCACTAACACTTTTTTACTACCAATTAGAGAGATCACTATTCTACTAGAAGACATCCACCAGATAGTGTGGCTACCATTGTGAGGTAAGATAATATAACATATCATTAGTGATGAGTGATATGAGCATATGGATTATCTATATAGAGATTACTTTGTTCTTAAGATATGTAACTCAAGAGGATTACATTATACACCATTTTACCATAGGGTTAGAGGGGTGAGATAGGTATTAATGATGATGATCATAGCTATCATATGTTATGTTTTGCTAGATTCTAGCAGTGGTATATTTCCATACTTATTGCTAGGTGTACTTATTGATATGTGGCTAAATCAAACAATATTTACATGAGAACCTATCCTTTTAGTATAGATATATCAAGATATTTTTGGGTACCATGACCATAGGAGATATGGGATTAGTGGTAGTTTCATGTTGTACTATTTGGCATATGATAATATGAAGGTACTAAGACTAGATGGACTACCATGACATGAGTTTTCTTAGATGGACTTCAGGGTTAACTACATGTAATCGAGAGATGATTAAATGCTTATAAGACTAAGGGGATGATCCTGAGACCTAGATTGGTATAAATACCAATTAGAGGCACTTATTGAGGGTGAGGTCACCTAAAGGTGACATACTAGATTTCCAACATGGGAGAGATATGCTAGACAATCTTTGTCATTATAGAGTTACCAGTGGTTTTTGGGTAGTGAGATCATTAGGCAGAGCTCATCCCTTTTGATAGGGTGAGGAGGAAATTTAGACTCATCTAATATATTCTAAGGGATTTATTGAAGTACTATAAGGAGGATGTAGAGTTCCCATTAATTTCTTTAATGCGAGTTAAGGAGTTTATTAACCATGAGCTTCTACCAGTGAGGGTGGAGATTGATGATGCAAATGTCACTAATGAGTACCCTACATGGTTTTAGGCACATTATGATGTAGTAGTTTTTGACGTGATGATGGCCAATAAGATATGATTGTTGACATGGATGAGGGTGTCCAAGAGTAGATGGATGAGGGTTCCCCTGATAGATAGATGTTGATTACAAAGAGACAAGGAATGGGCAGTACTAGTCATAGCATAAGTGGCTTTATTATTAATGACCTAGGAGAGGGATACAACATAGGGATAGGTGGGTACCCTCACATAAGAGAGAGATCAGGCATAAGCAAAACTATCCTTAGTTAGATAGGAGGGAAATACCCTATGATAGGTAGGACCACGAGTGCCCATAGGGCTACCAAGAAATATTATTATGTGAGGTATGTGGCTATATTTAAGGAGCTAAGGTATTACAAGGTACTAATTTTCACACATCTTCTAGATGATCCCAGATGGGGTGAGTAATGTGTAGGAATTACTAGGGGAGCTAGTACTGCTACACCAAGTCAATGGGTAACATTTGTAGGTGGATAGGCAAGTTCAAGGGTTGGGTAGGCTCTAGGAGGTAGTGGTACTCCAAGATTTTAGAGTCCTATGAAACCTTATATTATTGATGTACTGTATGATTTTTATACTAGCCTATTTTTTGATGTAGTGAAATGTATATATCCTTTTGATAGACATGTACGTTATTGTATATATGATGATCATTTTTATTATGAGTTCATGATGTGTTATGGTTTTTAGATGTTGTGTATGGATGTGATGATGTGACTATTTAATTTATGCTCATGTTGGTGTTGATATTGATATATGTTGTTTATGTTTATGATATAATGATATTATGATGTTATGTTTAGTTAGACATGGTTATGATTCTTGTGATGTTTTTATGGTTATTGATGATTATGTTCATGATGTTACTAGTGTGTATGGTTGTTATTTATGGATATATATTTGGTGTTATGAACATGATGATGGCTATGGTTATTGATGATTATGTTCATGGTGCTATGATTATGGATATTGATGATAATTATTGATGATTATGTTCTTGATGATTATGCTCATATTTTAAATTAATGAGTTTATGCTTCCTTATCTAGATTAGACATGTGGTTGATAACATATGTGAATGACTCATTAATTTTTAGTGTATGATTAAATAGTTTTAGATATAATATATGGTTTATGATTAGTTAATATTATTGGTTAGTAGATCATGTTTGATGTATGAGATGGTTAATTCATTAAAATGTCCTTATGATTAAAAACACTTTAAAAAATAAGGTAAGAAGGCAACCACTAAATAAAACACATAATTTCGTAGTTAAATGTTTTAATGAATTGCATTTATTTAGATTAAGGTGAATCAATCTTAAAACATAGAGTAAGTTGGATAAAAAATCTAAATGTGAGAAAATATAAGAGAGAGAAGACAATCAAGAGACAAGCATCATAATTATTGCATCAAAAAGTGAGTATGAGAGAATAAGAAGGCATAATGTTTCTTCTTTTTTAAGGACTACAACTAATTAAAGTCATATCAGATTATGAATATCAACCCTTAGAATCCTTTTCATTAGTGTTCGTTAGTTGGTTAAAAAGTTTCTTGATTGAATAATGTCAAGTAAGATTAGAAATCCCTTATTTATATAGGGTATAAAGGGGATAAGGGAATCTTGTTGTGAGACTAGCATGCCTCTTTAGTAGGTTACCAAAGACCAAGTATAAAGAAGTCCATGTCATATAAGGTGTAGACTGATCAATGTAGGAAGTCTACTTATGAAAGCCGATTGCAAATTCCAAAAATATGTTTGCCTTTTTTTTATTTTGATAATGGGTTGTTTGATTAGGAAGCTAATCGATACAAGAATTTTCCCAAAAAATATTATGCTTTGACAAATTCTTTACTCAGCCATCCTACAAGGGAGTGGTCTAAGTTTTTGAGATTTGTTTAAGGATTTTGATAGTTTTCCTATAAGTGAGTATTCTACCTTACATTGAACAATTTTGATTGGTTTTGGTAATTGTCCTTCAAGGGAACAGTCTGTGAATGCTTAGAATGACCCATAGAATAAATGAGTTTTTGTTTTTTTTGTGATTTTTTGTTTTATTTTTTTTCTATTGACATGGATTTGATTATATAGGCTCAAAAGATTCACCTTCATTAAGGCAAGACTAAATTACAAGAAGGTTGATAATGGTTAAAGGAGGTCTAAGTGACAATGGCCATGGGAATCCATCCTAAAAGGGGCAAAAAGTACCATGAAAACCATTCCATGGGTAGATCCATGGTACCCATATTCAAGGTTAGGCTAAGGTTGTGATAAATAACCACATGATCTAGTTATAGTTGGTTGTCTTTAAAACAAGGATATGAATGTTGGTGAAAATAAGGGATGTACTTAAGCTAGACAAAAGATGAGTTTGATCTTGTTTAAAAATAAAAAGGATGCAAATTTGAAGCATTTAGGGGCTTAGGTTCTAGTTTCCCTTCAAGAGAGGATAATCGATAAGCTTTTGATCCATACTTATGCATTATGATATAAGGTCTAAGCCAATTGAAATCAAACCTACCCTATTTTATTTTCTTCATATTACTTACATGTTGATTTTCCTTTAAGATGAGATCTCTGATATTGAATTATCATTCTTTGAGGTGATTATTATAAGCACACTTGACTCGTTTTTAATTGAGACTAAGATGGGTAAGCGTGTCTAAATGACATTCAGTAAGTAGTTAAAGTTGGGATAAATATTTTTTGATGATAATCACCCTAAAAAATGAGATATTACAGGGATATATGAAGAGATTGAATTTGGAATTTGAGAGGTAAGATAGCCTCTACTCTAAGCACAAGAGAGAAGGGTCTAGTACCTATAGGGGTTTGAATGATAGTATGATATGCCCATAAGGAAAAAGGGATGTACAAATGTCAATCTCAACCAAATAAATTAACCATTTTAGTTAGCATGTTATTGAGAATTTTTTTAGAACCTTTAGCTTTTTCATTAGCTATGGGTGATAAGGTAATGATAAACTTAACTTGATACTGAATGCATCACAAAGGCCTTGACTTTCTTGTTCTTAAAATACTTACAATTATCATTGATTATTTTATATAAAACATCAAAATGATGGATAATGTGATGGTTGATAAAATCAATAATATTTTTGGGTTTAATTGAAATGAGAGGAATATATTTTACCTATTTGGTGAAATATTATGTTTTAGTGATGATATAATGATGTTATTGAAAATAATGGGGGTTAATTTCACCAATAAGATCTAGACCACATTATGAAATGGCCAAAAATATTTGGATACTTGGAGGCAATAGCTAGGTACATGATATAAATTATCATGTTGTTGACATTTAAAAAGCTTCTTCACATAATCAAAACAATTTTAATTAAGTGTTGGATAATAGTAGCAAAGGCAAAGGATACATTTAGCAACAACTAGGTCACTAAAGTGTCCTTCGTAAAGCCCATCATATGTTTCCCTGATAGCATGAGAGGCCTTGTGACTAGGTAGGCAAAAAAAAAGTTTGTCAAATCCATGCTTGTAAAGGATTCACCTTAATATGGTATAATCAGAGGTACCTTGAATGAATAATATTTGACTATTCCTAAAAATATTGGAAGGGATGATGCCAAGGTTGGGATATTCAAAATTCTACTTGTACCAAAGGTCAAGTTGGTTGTCCTCTACATTAAATAGGTTGGATGGTATAATTTGATATAAGAAGGCGTGGTAACATAATGGATAATGATAGATAGCTTAGAGTAAAAGGGTATAGATGGGATCTGGGAAGTGAGAGAATCTATTGTATTGGCAAAATTGTTCATAGATCATAGAATAGTTTGGATATGACAGTGTTTAAATAACACCAAGAGCACATAAAATAGTTGATTGTAATATTGTAAAACATCATTATTATATTTATAATACCCATTTATTTGGTTGACCATGAGTTAGGAGTCATAAAAAACATTGATCTTCTTGACTCTAAAGTATAAAGTGATTTGGAGACCTATCACTAGGGATTCATACTCGGCCATATTATTAGTATAATCATATTCAAGTTTGAAGGACAAAGGAAGAGGTTCATAATCAAGAGGAATAATGATGATACTATCTTCCCTACCACATTGACATTTTGATCTATCAAATAACATGGTCATGTGATAAGTGATGTCTTCTTTAGAAAGGGTGGTGATAGACTCATCAAGAAACTCAAGGGATGATGGTTGGTTATCTTCTAAGGGTGCGTCAGCTAATTGGTTAGAAATGAATTTCCCTTTCATTAAATTTTTATATATCAACTCAAGGTCAAAATCAGCTAAGATCATGAGCCACTTATCCATACAGTGGTTTTGGTATGGCCTAGACTACATATAATTGAGTGGGTTAGTATTGGTTATGACATAGGTCTTATGGTTGATAATGTAGTGGCAAAGTTTGGAGGAGATGAAGACCATCATGAGGCAAAGATTTTTAGTATGGGTGTACCAAGTTTTGTATTCTATAATCATACAAATTATGTAGTAGACTACTTGTTATTTATGTTGCTTATATCAATGGGATAACATTACCCCTAAGGAGTGGTCAGTGGAAGAAATATAAAGGTAAAAACATTGATCTTCTTTAGGAGGAATGAGGATGGGTGGGGAAAGAAGGTACTATTTAAGTGAATCAAAGGCCTTTCGATAGTATTTGTTTCACTTAAAAGATACATCCTTCTTCAAAAGGTGATATAATGGTTGGCATCGATTGGAGAGATGAGAGATAAAGTGAGGAATGGATTGGAGCTTCCCTTGCAAGCTAAGGACTTGCTTGATGTGGGTAGGAGGAGGCATGTCAAGGATTTCTTTAATTTTTGTGGGATCAACATTAATTCCTTGAAGGGAGATGATAAAGCCAAGGAGCTTTCCTAATAAAACCCCAAAAAATACACTTCTTGGGCTTAAGGTTGACATGGTAATGGATGAGGCCTTCAAAGATAATCTTAAAAATAGACAAATTATCTTTATAATATTTGGATTTCCCAAGAAGGTCATCAACATAATATTATATGATTTTATGAATAATTTCATGGAATATGTAGGTCATAGTGCATTGGTAGGTTTCACCAACATTCTTTAGACCAAAATGCATGATTCTATAGTATAAATTTCCCCAGCAGTGATAAAGGTGGTTTTGTGTTGAACTTTAGAGGAAATTAAGATCTAATTTTAATCCAAAAAATGGTCCATAAGAGATATCATATCATGGATACCAATAAGATCAATAAGTTGGTCAATTCTTGGCAAAGGAAATTTATCCTTTGGGCCAGAAAGGCTAAGGCCATAAAATTCTACATAAATGTGAAGACCCCATGTGGCTTTGGTGATAGGGAAGACATTTTAGACCCATTGGGGATAATCAATGGGTTGAATTAAATTTATGGATAGGTTTTGAAGTTATTCTTTGACAAGAATGGATATACAAGGGTGTATCTGATGAATTTTTTACCTAACTAGATTAGCAACATGGTTGGTGACTATATTATAGGTGGTGATGGAGGAGTCGATTACTAGCATGTCATTATAAGACCAAGTAAATGATATGTTGTGATCTTGTAGGAAGGAGGGTAAATACTAAAAATTTACAAAATTTAATGATTGATTGATTTTAATAATGCACGGGTTATCTAGAGTACCCAAGTTTATATCCATGATGGATTAATTAAACATGGTTGAAGTCTCAGGAGAAAGGGATTTATGGATTGAATAATATTCTGCACCAAGATAGGCAAGAATGGAATCAACATCTTGACACTAAACTATATTAATGGTATGAGAGTCATCTCCTACCATCTTAGGTTGAGTAAGATGAATGGTTACAATCTCCCCATCGTTTTCATAAGTCAAGGGTCCAAGATTGATAATGTTGATGAAAAAAATTTAGGGGGGATGATGTCAAAATCATTAGATGTCAATGGTGGAATGGATGGTATGGATGGTATTTATTCATCAATGATGGTAATGGTTAGGTGAGTCTATTAGTTATTTAGGTGGAGTAAATATGAGAAGAAATCTCTAAAGAGGCTTTTTGGTTTTACATAGAGGTAACTTGTTTAGTCCATGCTCTTAACGTCCTAGATCAAATCCTTTCTAAGCATACCTATAGATGTATGTCCTATTTAACTCTAGTTTATCTAGGTAGGAGAAATATGAAGCAAATGGTTGAGAATAAGAGGAAGTTGAGGAAGTGGCAAGTGGTTGATCAAATCCCCCATAGATAAGATTTGTTTGGATATTGGGAGGCCCAAAATAAATATTGGTCTAGGTATTGGGGTCATAATTGGGGTTTTTTTCAAGGTTGCCATATTCTCAAGGAATAGAGAAGGCATCCAAGGCCAAGAGGAGATACTCCCCAAGTGAAAGACATTGGAATGTGGATTTTAAAGGGTCCTTTGTAGGGATTTGGGTAGAAAGAATGGATGATCTAGTCGAGGCTTAGTTGGTAGGAGAAGTGGAATCATCATTGGTTGATGAAGAGTTGGTGGTGGGAAGGAAGAGAACATCATTCAGGTGGTACATCATGTTGCATGATATAAAAGGGATATGGTAAGCTTGTATGGTAACTATTTGACCCTCATCCTCAAATTTGATACACTGATGTAGGGAGTATGGTACATAATTCATGAAATAGATCCATGGGCATCTAAGTAAAACATTTATTAAAACTCACCTTCCACTATGTAGAAGAGCTTATGAAGCATGTGAGTTCTTAGATGAATTTAGAGGATGATAGTTCCTAGAGTTGTTGTCATAGTGTCATTGAAGGAATGGAACATTGATTTGGTTTTCGACATAATGTTCTCTAGTAGTTTTATTTGGTCATATGCATGGGAGGAGATAATGTTGATGCTAGCCCCTTCATCAATCATAACCCTCTTGATGAAGTTTTGGTTAACTTATGTGGTAATGAAGAGAGGAGGATCTAAATATTGGGGATGAATGAAATTCAATTCCAAATATTTAAAGGTAATAAGGGTGGAAAGCTAGAGGGCTCTGACAAAGGCTGCTAGAAGTTGTCGATCTTCTGGTTAGAACTCTATAAATTGTAGAGATTTTATCATTACCTAGTAATGATGGGGAAAGGTATTAATAACCTCATATAAACTCATCTTCATCAGTGTTTAGTGAAGTTACTTTAGAAATATTCTTTGGATTGACTTAGAAGGGTTGGATTGAGAGGTACCCAAGATGGATATATTGGGTTTAGCAGAAGGTGTGGATGTTTAGGTTTGGTTGAGTGGTTGGGTGGTAAAGGAAGGGTATGTCCATAGAATGGATATCTTTGAATTTCCCTTATCCTTTTATTGGGTTTGTGATCATGTGACGACATAGATAGTATGGATTTGGGGAAGACTTGGGCTTGAGGACTACTTCAATTCCTCCTCACTCTTGGATGAGAGTGCAAGAGTAGGTAGGTTTGGGATGGTGGTATATGGTTCCTAGAGTTTTTATGGAGTTATGAGTGACTCTTTTGATAATAGGTCATCACCAAAATATATTTAATGGACTAGGACATGGAGAGATTTATAGTTATTGGTATCGTGTCCTAGGCTTCTATGGTATGAATAAATTAGATTGTCATCAAACTAAGATGGCTTAGGACTAAGGGGATATATAGTTTGATGAAGGGAAAAGTTGAAAAATAATTTTGTAATAATCTCTATAAGATGGTTGAGTAATACTTGAGAAAAGGTGGTAGGGATGTTGGAGTTTTGGTTTTGACTTTTAGGGTGGAAGCCTTCTTAGGAGTAGGCTTAGTAGTGGGAGTTTTGGGTGATGGAGTATTATTGGTAGTTGGTGGTTTGGAGGTATAATTTTTAGAATTAAAAAGCAAGGTAGTGGGTGATTTGAAAACATATGGGTTATAAATAGGATGTTTTGTGGTGGAGGGCTTCGAGGTAGAAAGCACAAAAAGAATAGGTAGGTGAGTAGATAGAAGATGAGATTGGGGTTGGATTTCCTTTGGGAGATATGTGTATTCTTAACAGAAGTATGAGGTCCTATAATGGAATAAAGATGTAGTCCTAAAATGGAAGGCAAGGTAGAAATAAGTGGCACGTATCTAGATTTTGGGATCCTAGGTAGCTCCTATTTCTTGGTTCGCTTCACTTGGGATTTCTTTGGTGGGATAGGTGGTGCTAAATCTAATGTTAATCAGGGGTGAGTAAGGATCTGAGTAAGGATCATGCCTATGTTTTTTATAAGATTGTATTTAATGGGAGAAGGTGCTTGGGCTACTTCAAGTGGAGTTGGTTTGGTTAGTTCAACTATGGCTTTAGGGGTATAGGTTTCTAATGGTTTAGTTGATATGATGGTCGATTCAATAATGGAAGTGTAAGGTTGGGTTAATAATGGCTTGGTTGAGGGCTCTCTCTTGGTTTGGTAAGGAACTTTGAGATAGTGCCAAAATATAGCAAAATCTATGTTGGGTTGGGGTAGGTACTCTAATTTTTGAACCAATATATAGAAATGACTATAGATGGGTTTGATCCCTTTGGTATTGGTCTCAAAGGATAAAACCATGGGTGGAGAAATGGGAGTGGTTACCTCATACTTTTCCTTAATCAAAATCTCTAAGGTTTGGGAAGGTGAGCCTTTTATAGGAGAGTTATATAAAGTGACTTCTTCCTTAGGAATGCTTTCCAAAGGAAGAGATGATTATTGTATAATGAAAGAGAAGGATATGTCTTCCAAAGGAGAGGTTGGTAGTTCCACTACCTAGGAGAGTGGAGAAAGGGGAATGGTTGTTTCCTTTGTTTTGGTTTTCAAAGGAACATAAGGTGACTCTACTACCTCAATAAGTGGAAGGGAAGGAAAGATGGTTTAGGAAATAGTTATTTCAATAATGAGTTCACTAAGAACCACATTAATGATATGGACATCAAGGTTGTGGGAGGATTTCACTCTATTCTTTTCATTCTCTATGGAAGGGGCATGGTTGGGGAATGGTTGTCTAAATATGTCAAGTGATTAATTTAGGGGTGAATTAGGGATATCCAACACAAGTTCCCCCTTGTCAATTAGACTTTGGACAACATTTTTGAAAGTATTACACCTACTAACATCATGCCCAATGACATGGTGAAAATCAAATAATTCATTCTCCTTATACCAACTAGGTACAAGATGAGAGGAATCAAATTTCTATAGAGGTTTGATCAGTGGGAGTTGTATGATATTTTATTTTAACAACTTTTCCAAGATCGAAGCATATGACTCCCATAGTGGGGTAAATTATTTTTGGTTGTTGTGGTTTTGGTTCTTAGTTTTTTTATTGGAGGAATTGGAAGAGTTGAGTTAGCTAACAACTAGTGGAAGAGTGCTTTTAAGAATAACTGCATTCATGATTCCCTTATTTTTGGTGTTAGAGTTGGTTTAATTTTTAGGTTTAGAGGAGGAAACCTCATTTTATTTGAAGGTGAAATTCTTGTTTCTCAATTTTAACTTCCCCTCATTAATGGATCTATTCTCTAACTTTTGTGCCATGGTGAAAGCTTCATCAAAGGTCTTGAAAGTTTGAACTCATACAGTGGAGGAAATGTGTTTGGCACAAGCATGAGAAAAAAAATCCCAATCAGCTCAGGTTAGGGAAAAGAGAAAGAGAGTTGGTTTATCAAGCTTCTCCAATGGGCTAAAAATTCATCAATAGACTCATCATCAAATTTTTGGATGGTATAAATATCGATAATGGAAAATTTATTAGATATGTTTATAGAAAAGTGATATAATAAGGTTTGACCTAATTGGGAAAAATAAAAGAAGAAGATCTTAGCAATATCATTGTATCAATCTAGTGTCAGATCAGATAGAGACATGGGAAAGGTGTGAAGAAGAAGAAAATTATCATAGTCAATCAAATAACAAGAGTGTCTAAATTCTCTCAAACATTGTTGAGGGTCTACCTTGCTTTAATTTTTTTAAATTTTTTGGAGCTCCTATTAAAGAGGATAAGATTGAATGGGGATGGATGGGTGAATTGGTTTGTTACATATTTGGTCATATGATAAGAAGTTATGGGCACCAAAATAGATGACTCTAAAGTGGTCATTTTATCCATTAACATCTTAACAAGATCTATTTGTAGTTGTGTACCCCCCTAGTTTTACAAAAAATTATGTTGGGTTTGGGTAGGTGTATTATAAGGATGGATAGTGTAAGGTTGGGAGGTTGTCACATATTAATGTGTGGAAATGGGTGGTTGTGAAGATGTAATGAATGGGTAGGTAGAAATAAGAAGATAGGTATAGGATGGAGCCATATACCCCTATGTGTTAGGGATGTAGCTAGGGTTTGGTGCAATAGGAACCTGTCAAGGAATTGACATGGGTTGGGTTGGAGGTATGGTCAGGTTGATAGGTTGAGGATGGGTCATAATCTTACTAATGATGGGTGGAAGGGTAGAAGGTATGGGAACCACCAAGATCTGAAATGGAGTGGATGTAGGTGGGTTAAAATTAAGAGGAAGGGTGATAACACCAGTATAGGTTATTCTAATGGTAGGTAGAGTACTAGTGACCAAAGGATGGGTTACTCCTATACTAGATGGGTTTTTGGTTGGGGTGGAAGGTGTTTGGGTATTGTTTGGTTGGTTGAGTTGGTTTTGGATGGTGGTATTGGTGGGATTATTGTTATAAGATGTTTAGGTGACTAAAGGTTAGGTATAAATGGTGGAAATAGAGGTGTTGTCCACAAGGTGGGATGGAATACCATAGAGTGGGTCAATAGATAGAAGTGAAGCAAGTGTATGGATGGATATGGTGTTAAGATAATATTGGAGGGATATGGGGTTATTATTCATAAAGGTAGTGAAATTTATATCACCTTGGGTAACCATCAAGGGATACAAGGACTTTTATAAGGATGGGGAGAACTCTATGAATCCAAGACATGATCCATACATGAAGGAGAATTGAAAAATGGAAGATTAGGAGGTGGATCTTGATTTGATTGGTTTCTTATTTATTGCCTAGTTAAAACCATGCAAATAGGGGGAAAAGGAACATATAAGTGATATCACAAGTCAAAAGAGAAGAAATCAAAATAAAATTAACTCAAGGAAAATAATGCATACACTAATGTGCATTTAAAATCCCAAGATACTTTGTTATCATGCTTTAGTATTATGCATCAATTTTAAAGAAGTTATGAAGGCCAATTTTGGCTTGTAGAGCAGGTACTAGAAGAAGATATCTAAAAAAGATTACAGTTAATTAAAGGCTCTCAAGATCTATATTAGAACTTGGTATGTGACTTGATATTGGGGCCTACCCCCTCACTTTACACACTATAGTGATAAGGGTGTTAGGTGCTTAGCCAAGATATACTGAGTTGCTAGAGATTATACTTAACTAGTGTATTGAGTTGGTTCTCCCCTTGGTGATGAAATCCATGTAGGATAGTTAAGGAAATGTGACCGTTAGGTGACGAAATCCCATTCGAGCCTTATGTCAATGTTTTTGATGTTTAATTGAATGTGTGGTTTAGTCTTGTGTGTGTAGAGAGAAGTGAGACTATGATTAATTTACTTGATCAAATTAAGCTATGTGAGCTAATAAATACAATTAAACAATGGATGCAGAGTTAATTTTAATCCAAAATAAAATTTTAGTGTCTTTTCAAATGAATACCAAAAAACTAAGATGCACCTAGATATGATGATGATAATGCAAATCTTAAGCCTGAGATGAATAATTTTGATTTTTAGAAGTGAAAGCAAAACAAGATAGTGTTTACCCTTTTCTGAGAAGATAAAAGAAACTATAACTTGAATTTTGGAAAGAAATAAAAGAGATAAGGAATGTTTAATATTAAAAAAAGAATGCAATGGATGACTATTCTCTAATATTATTAAATGTTTTATAGCTATGAACCCAAGAAAAAAATCAAGGGTCCCATCAGGCATGCCATAATGTTTTACACAAATTTTGCTTATTTTATTTAGAAATAAAGTTATAAAATTTTAAATAAGGTTAAGGTTAGTAGAACTTGGTATGTTGTGCACACATTGATCTAGATGATTATGGAGACTCCATTTTTCTAGAGAGGAATGACATGTAGATAAGAAAGAACTAGAGAAATGGTTGATTAGTTAGATAGTAGGGTAGATTTCCTAGCATGAGCTAGATCTAAGAAGCACAACTTCCTTGGAGGCTATCAATCCACACTTCTAAAATAATTAAGTTATAAAAATGAAAGATAAATTACTTGCATAAATAATAAAGGATAATGTAATGAAATACAAGAAGTGTTTGAGAAGTAAGTGATTTTGACTAATTATAGCAATAAATGATTAGATATAAATGCTAAATAAATCAAACATGGTTCAAAATATTGAGTGATCCTCTATGATAAGACAAAAACTCAAAAAAATGGAATTTGGTTGAGGTCTGATAGGTCAAATAAGCTTTTTGTTGAAAATGATAGATAAAGACGATTATTAGATAGGTCAAACCATCAGTAGTTGGGTAACCATCAGGGGTTAGTAAACCATTGGTAGTTAAGGAAAAACTACTGATGGTTAGGAAGATGTTGGTGGTTACTATGGGATCTAGCTTGGGAAAAGAAGTTTGGTTGGGAAGGTTATAGGAAAATTCTAGGAGGATAGCCTTGGTTGGCTACTATCTATGAGATAGAGGGTAGTATTAAGAGGTGTTTGGTTTAGGTAAAGGGTGATCAAATGATTGAAATAGGTTTTGGGTGGTCTAGGGGAAGAGAGGAAGTGTGTGGACTTATAGAGCTCCAACACAAGAAAGTGGGGTGATAGATAAACCAACATAAGAAATGACACAAAAATAATAATTGTTGAATCCTAATAAGGAATAGTTACTTAGCTTTATTGTTTCTAGTCTAAAGAATGTTGAGGTTGGTTAAAAGCTTGTTATAGATTCTAAAGTAATTTTGACAGAGTGATAGTACCTTGGCTATTGATTGACGGGTTATAGTAACACTTTTGATCTCTATCCTAGTCACTAGAAGTTAAAATAATACCTTGTATAAGTTATAATCTCTTGCACAATAATTTCTCCTCTTATTTCACCTCCTCTTCCTCTCTTAATATAAAGGGAAGTAGGTGATGAATTAATAAGTTCAACAAGGTGTATAACAAGTTGTTTAAATTTAAGCTTGACATGCATTGACAGTGCAAAATGGTGGATCAAAAAACTATTAATAGAAAATCAAGTTGGATTTTTAGTTGAAGTTAACCCTTGAGGTATTTAAGAGAAAACTATCAATGGTTGAGGTTAACCATCGATAGTTAAGGGTTGACCATCAATGGTTAGGGTCATGGTCACAAATGGTTAAAGTTAGACTTTTTCACTAATGATTGGTGGGGTAAATTGTTAGAAAATGGTCCCATGGTGGTCTAGGAGTGGTCTAAGGATCATTAAGATATCCAAAACTATAGTGTCTAGTTTTTTAGTGTCTATAGTTAGACCCTATTAATATTTATGATAATGAATAAGAAGACAAGAGATGGGGAATGGAATAAGAATAGATGTCCAAGTCTAACACCAAGGAAATAGAGTCAATCAAAGGGACAACTAAATCATATTAAGAAGATGAAGGGATGAATGAAAGAATTACTAAGTCTAGATGGAATGAAATATTAGGAGAATCTAAATATGTTGATAAAAGACATGTTAACTTGGTAGAAACTAAATTATTGGCAGATAGAGAAATGGAGACAGAAGAAGATGCAATGTCAAAACTTTAGACTTTAGTGTAGGAGACATCGTTAACTACACCTCTAAGCTCTCCAACTCATATTACTATAGTGACAACTACAATAATTGGTGACCTAGATATCTCTCCTTACGTTATAATTTCACTAATTTCTCATTTTATGACAACTTCCTTAATTCTTGTTACTACAATTAGTATGACAAGTATTATTCATTCTTTGCATTCTTTAGGCCAGAAGAATAAGCCTTAGGTAGTTATAATCCTATTTTTTCTATTATAGAATAGTTTTCTACATTGGGTCTTATTCTTAATGTTACTATTACTGGGTTGCCTATACATTGGTATTAGATTACTTGTAACATTTACTTGGAAACCCAATAATTTATTCATTATTTAGTGGAACTAGTGCTTATTCCCCTATGCTACAAAAGAGGGTACATTTTTAAAACTTTATGCCCACTTAGAATTTTTCTACACAAGCCACCCATCCTAGGTTTTATACACAATTGGGAATTCCCATTTTCTAAAATACATAAATATAATCTCCTATAGTTTTAGTGCACAAATATGTAGGGAAAACTAACTACATAATTTATACACCATCAAAAAATCAAGTCACTAGATGGAGGAAATCTATTCCTCCTTTCCCTAAATCTTGGACATCTTCCCCATGGTCATGCTTCCTCACAAGAAATATACTTCATATTTTCCTAAATATTAATAATAACAATATGTTACATTAAATGTTCCTTCATGGATCAAGTAGTTGTAACAAAAAGAAGAAGGAAGGTAGGACCTAGTGATTTATGAATAACTAATAGTAAAATTACATTTGATAGGCAAAAAAATACCTTAAGAAAGGTTAAAATAAATATTATGGTTGGGATAATATAATAGGTTGAGTTAAAATAAAGAAAAGGCATATTCTCTCTTATAATAAAGCTAAATCCCTCAGAGCTAGATAGGTACATGGAAAATCCTTACAGTTTTATGGATGTTTTTAGATGAATGATAAAATAAATTTTAAAATTTTATGAACATATCACCATTTAGGATCATAAAGAAATTATAGATAATTATTAGAGGCTAGCTCAAAATTTATATGACACCATTAATTTAATAAGGTCTACTAAAACTACATCCTAATTTATGTTGGGGGATATCATTTATTTTTTTAATAAAATAAAGGTCAGTGATGGAAAACATCAATTTTTAAGCCGAGAAACCATAAATAAGGATTATCAATGTTGGGGGTCAACCAACAATAGATTACACTTATGAAAGCAATAAATGCGGAAGTAAATCAGATAGATAAGTAACTAGAATCAAATAATAGCAACAAACAAGAGATACAAGAAACCACCCTGAAAACTTGTATTAAAACTCTTTACAAAAGGAATACAATTGAAGAAACTTCTTTCTTCCACACCTCTCTCAGATGCACAAGATCTCTCTCTAGATCTCTATCCCTTAAGAGCTCTCTCTCTCTCAAGTACAATCAATTCCAACAACCTGGATTGATACAACTCTGTACTATTCTTTAACATTCACATACAATGAATTACTACAATAATTCACACTAAGCTAGGAAATAGCATCTGGACTATTCTTCAACTCTGTACTGTCCTCAAAAATAACATTCTAGACACACAGGTAACTGATGCCGGTTCTTGACTGCTTGCCTATGACTGACGTCGGTCGATCCTCTGCTGACGTCGATGTCTATTCAACTACACTGGACCAACGGCGGTCGCTCCTGATCGATGCCGATGACTGTGTAAACCCAAAACTATTAAATGCACTCATATGTGAAGCTTTTAGGCTCCACACCTTAACAATCTCCCACTTGGAGATAAACAGTTGCACTAGTACTTGTACAACAACATCTTCTAGCTCCTCCATTTTCAACTCAATCATGAAGACCAATAGAAGTTGAATGAAAATTCAACTTCTCCTTTGTAACCGGCTTGGTTAACATATCAGCAGGATTCCTATCTGTATGGATCTTCTCCAGCTTCAAATCACCATCTTCCAATACCTGTCGTATGAAATGGTACCTTAGTTATATGTGTTTTGTTCTTGCATGAAATGCTGAATTCTTAGCCAAATGGATTGCACTCTAACTATCACTATACAATCTGCAACTCCCATGCTCCCTACCAAGCTCATCCATGAACCGTGTCATCCATATCATCTCTTTGCTAGCTTTTGTGGCTGAAATATACTCTACTTCTATAGTTGACAAGGCAACAACCTTCTGCAACTTAGATATCCAGCTAACTGCCATTCCACCTACAGTGAAGACATGACCTGTAGTGCTCCTCCTGCCATCCAAATCACCTACCATATCTGAATCTACATAACCATGTAGAGAATTATCTGAACCTCCATAGCACAAGTGCCTACTAGTGGTTCCTCTCAGATATCTAAGGATCCACTGAACTGCTTTCCAATGTTCCTCACCTAGATTGGCCATATACTTACTTACAACTCCCACTGCTTGGGCAATATCCAGTCTATTACACACCATTACATACATCAAACTCCCTACTGCGGAAGAATATGGAACCTTACTCATGTACTCTACCTCATCATGTGAATTAGGACATTGTTCTTTACTCAACTTAAAATGTCCAACCAAAGGTGTGCTTATCGGTTTCGCATCCTGCATATTAAACCGTTTCAACACCTTGTCCACATAATCTTCTTGAGACAATATCAACCTATGATTTTTCCTGTCTCTCTTAATGCTCATGCCAAGGATTTTCTTTGATGCTCCCAAATCCTTCATAGGAAACATTTGAGCTAATTTCACCTTAAGCTCAGAGATATCCTGCATGTGTGATCCTGTAACCAACATATCATCTACATATAATAATAGAATAATATATCTACCATTATCAAATCTCTTGAAATACACACAATGGTTAGATTGACACCTACTATAGCCATGCTCAGTCATAAACCTATCAAATTTTAAATACCATTGCCTAGGAGCTTGATTGAGGCCATATAAGCTTTTCTTCAATCTGCACACTAACTTCTCCTTACCCTTGACCTCAAATCCTTCTGGCTGTTCCATATAAATTTCCTCATCCAAATCTCCATGAAGAAATGTTGTCTTAACATCTAGCTGCTCAAGATGCAAATCCTCAACAGCAACCAAAGACAATACAATCCGTATAGAAGTCATTTTAACAATAGGAGAAAAAATCTCACCAAAATCAATAGCTGGCTTTTGTTCAAATCCTTTCACTACCAATCTGGCCTTATATCCCATCTATCCATTCTCACCTTCTTTCAACCTATAGGTCTATCTGTTCTTCAGTGTTCTCTTACCAGCTAGCAATTCAACCAAATCCCATGTTTGGTTCTCTCTTAAGGACTCCATCTCCTCAACCATGCCACGCTTCCACTGACTCTTGGACTCCACCTATATTGCTTCTTCAAAACTCTCTAGTTCTTCACCATCAGTTAGCAATAAATAGAACAATGAAGGAAAATATCTAATTGGAGGCTTACTTACCCTTTCTGACCTCCTAATGGGTGTTTGAGACTCGTTCACAACACGCTGTCCACCAAAATTCTCTGATAGTGACTGACCTCGGTCACCTCCAGACCTGTTACTGGCTGACGCTGGTTCTTCTTGACTGATGTCGGTTCCTGTCCTGCTAACATCAGTCTCTGTATGACCGACCTTAGTTTCTGTTCTACCGATGCCGGTTCCTAACCTGTCGATGTCGGTCTCTGTGTTTTCCTACAAGTGATTATTTATTTTTCCTGCGAGCTCATTTTGGACCATCGCCTCATCCAATTCACTATTACTCTGCCCAGATTGATTCAGCTTCTTCAGCTGATCACTATACATCACTTTTTTATTGAAAACAACATCACAGCTCCTAATTACCTTGTTAGTTCCTAGATTCCAAAATCTAAAACCAAAATCATCTGAGCCATAGCCAATAAATGTGCACCTCATAGACTTAGCATCGAGCTTCTTTCTATTTTCCTTATCTATGTGCACAAAGGCTTCACAACCAAAAACTTTGAGAAAAGAGAGATCTACCTTTTTACCTATCCAAGCTTCTTCTAAAATTCCACCATCCAGAGCTGTAGAGGGTCCTCTATTAATCAGGTACACTACAGTGTCAACAGCTTCTACCCAAAACTCTAAAGGCAAACCAGCATGCAATCTCATACATCTTGCACGCTCCATGATTTTTCTATTCATCCTTTCAGCAATACCATTCTACTGAGGTGTTCTTGGAACCATCCTTTGCCTACAGATTCCATGCATGTAACAATACCAGTTGAACTTATAACTACAAAACTCTCCACCATTGTCTGATCTCAGGCACTTTAATCTTTTCCCTATTTCATTCTCAACCATAGCTTTCCAAATCTTAAAAGTCTCAAATACATCAGATTTCTTCTTAATACAGTAGATCCATACCTTTCTTGTAGCATCATCTATGAACGAAATGTAGTACTGTGATCCTCCAATAGAAGCTACCTGAGCCAGTCCCCACACGTCTGTGTGAACAAGCTGTAACTTATGCTTCTTCTTTGTAGACCCAGTCTTGAGAAAACTAACCCTTTTCTATTTTCCAAATACATAGTGCTCACAAAATTCTAGATCCATGCTTTTCAAATCTGAAAGCTTACCTTTAGACTTAAGAATTGACATCCCCTTCTCACTCATGTGGCCAAGCCGTGAGTGCCATAATTTTGCATCCACATCTGAAGTAGATAATACAGAAGGAGAATTGTTAGTACCACAATTACACAAATAGAGAGTACCAACTCTCTTACCTCTGGCCATAACAAGTGCACCCTTGGTCACCTTCTAAGATTATGCTGTGAGAGTTACTGTACAACCCTCATCCCCTAACTTTCCTATAGAGATCAGATTTCTCTTCAAGCTAGGAACATGCATGACTTCTCTCAACACCCATGTGTTGCCATTCTACATTTTCAGCTACACTTTACCTTTGCCAATAATTTTACAGGGTTCATCATCCCCCAGATATACTATTTCAAAATCTCCATGGATATAGTCACATAAATATTCCCTATTAGGGTAGCATGAAAAGATGCACTAGAATCTAGCACCCAAGATTCTATATTATTATGCAAAGAGAATATTAAAGCATCTTGTGTAATACCTGCAACCTTTGCTTCTTCTTTTTCTGTGTTGATTTTCCTCCTTAGGCTTTGACCAACAATCTCTGCTTATGTGCCCCATCTTTCCACAATTCCAACATTGTGGCCTTCTGCCATTTCTAGATTTAGATCTGCCTTTCCCCTTAGACTTGGATCTTGATCTGCCTTTCTTGCTCTTCTTTTTTTGCCTTCCCCTGCTCTCAAAACTTAAAGCATTCCCAAATGTCTCTTCTGTGCTTTTCTTGTGAATTTCTTCATTCAAGATAACACTAACAACATCCTCTACTTTTAAAATATTTGATGCAGATGCAGTATTGCTAACTGCCATTACTAAGCTATGCCAGCTTTCAGGCAAAGAACATAATATTAAAAGAGCTTTTATTTCATCATCAAATACAATTTTGATAGAACTTAATTGATTTAGAATACCATGGAAATCATTCATGTGATTAGATACAGATCCACCTTCCTGCATATGTAAATTGAATAGCTGCTTCATAAGATATACCTTATTAGACGCTGAGGGTTTTTCGTACAAATTTGCTAGAGTAGTCATCAACTCTACCGTTGTTTTTGCCTGTGATAAATTAGATATCACAGTAGATGCAAGACTCAGTCTTATGGACCCCAGAGCCTTTCTGTCAAGAACTTGCCATTCTTCATCCTCCATGTTTGTGGGCTTCTTTGTAATCCCACCTAACGGTAAGTATAGATCCTTCTGATACAGATAGTCCTCTATCTGCATCCTCCAATGTTGATAGTTTTTGCCATTTAACTTCTCCATTCTCAATTTACTTTCATCTGCCATTACTTCTCCCACTCAAATAGAAATCCCTGCAAAAACTCCTGTGAGCAACCTGTAATCAATACACACTACACAGATCTGAACCGCCTGTTAGTGAACCTGAGCTTTGATACCAATTATTGGATATCAAACTCTAAACCTACAACTAAGGCTCTGATACCACTTGTTGGGGATCAACCAATAATATATTACACTTATGAAAGCAATAAACGTGGAATTCAATCAATTAGATAAGTAACTAGAATCAAATAATAGCAACGAACAAGAGAACAAGAAACCACCCTAAAAACTTGTATTAAAACTCTTTACAAAAGGAATACAATTGAAGAAAATTCTTTCTTCCACACCTCTCTTAGATGCACAAGATCTCCCTCTAGATCTCTAT
Source organism: Torreya grandis (assembly GCA_037957365.1). Taxonomy (NCBI): domain Eukaryota; kingdom Viridiplantae; phylum Streptophyta; class Pinopsida; order Cupressales; family Taxaceae; genus Torreya; species Torreya grandis. The sequence continues at coordinate 168,743 of JARHVA010006467.1, read as the reverse complement.
CCCTTAAGAGCTCTCTCTCTCAAGTACAATCAATTCCAACAACCTAGATTGATACAACTCTGTACTGTTCTTCAACATTCACATATAATGAATTACTACAATAATTCACACTAAGCTAAGAAGATCTAATTCTACATATAGAATTAGGAAACTTGAGCATGCACTTACAACCAACAGTTAAGCCTCTTAAATAAGGGCTCTAAAAACAATCTTGCTAATAATAGAAATGTGAAATTAAGACTAAGACTTAAACTCATCATGCAAACACTCACTTCTGTCTTTAGAAATAACATTCTGGATGAACAGGTAACTGATGCCGATTCCTGACTGCTTGCCTGTGATCGACGTCGGCCGATCCTCTACCGACGTTGGTGTCTATTCAACTACACTAGACCGACGCCGGTGACTGTGTGAACCTGAAACTGTTAAATGCGCTCATATGTGAAGATTTTAGGCTCCACACCTTAACAATGAAAATTTAAATTTAATAACATCTAAGGTTGCATGGGCCTAGAAATTTGTAGCTACTAAGAGGGAAAACTTTCTTGAATGGTATTAAGAGATGTTAGATATAACAAATCAATTTAGAAATCAATAAAGAGAGGTAGTCTTATTTTGAATGACATGAGAATCACTTAGGTAAGCACTCCCCTAGGGTAATTAGTGCATAATTCCACTTTGTAAAATCTTCTTCAAGCTTTAGTTGATAAATGTTGAGTTGATATTGAGGGCATAGTCTACATGACTAATGATGAGATTATGTAGCTAGTGAATTTTATGAGAGATCAAATTATAAGAACTGGGACACTTCATGTGGAGGTGAAATCTACATTATGTGTGTATAATAATTTTATGGACAATCTCCCATAGTTATTTAAGAAACATCCTCTTGCTTTTGAGACTATTGACATTGAATTCGAGGCAAGTCATGCATTATATCTACATATGGAAGTAACCAAGAAATCAACTTCAATATTAGGGACAACACTTGCAACACTTTAAGGTACTCATGATTCAAAATACACACTAGTGTAAACATAAACCAAGCCCACTTATGTTCCACTTAACAATTTTCACTGCTACAACTATATCAATGGTAACATTGGTTATATCTACAATGATAGTGCCAGTTCTAGTTGTAACTCAAACTACAATGATAGTTCCATCTAATTCATCTCCTACAAATGTTATCCCATAATTTTCTTCTTTTGGTGGTGCCACATTAGCATGACTCTAATTATACATGTGTATTTACATGTTTGGCTAGGTTTGAATATTAGTTCCTAATTTACTTTTCATGCATATATTTTATTTTAGTCAAATAACTCTATTATGGTAGTTACTATTGTACATGCATGCTTTACATGAGAGTTGATACATTATTATATTTTTGAACATGTATTTTTGAACTTTTATTCAGAGATGAGGCCTTCCCCATCCAAATATTATATATACTTATATCCTCCTAGTCCCAAAGGGAGTATAATTTTGGCTATTGAGATTAATAATAAATTACAAGAAACATTTTGTATTTGGTCTTGATGTGCAAATATTTATTATTTTCCAAACCTATGGATTATGTAAGATGTGTTATCATTCTAACATCTTAGTTTTCTAGTTGTGCATGAGTTATCTTTTCAATATAGTTATTCTTATTATGTATTACTAAGTTAAATTTCCTTTTGCATGTTAATCATAATCCCCCTTTGTATGTGTTAATTAAATGTTAAAAATGTGTCAACTTTTGATTATACTTTATTCAAGTTTACTATATTTCCTATTTTATTATATTTATAACATGATTAATTTTTAGTGTTATCTTAGAAGCTTACAACAAACATTGGTTTCTGATTAATTTTCTAACCTTTAGTTCAAGTGTTGGATTAGAAAGGCTTCATTTTTCTTGACTCACAAGCCTCATTTTATACCTTACCTTTCCCTTTTTTGAGTTTTTGTTCATCTTACCCAAAATAATGTTAGATCCATCATCAATCCACTAATATCAAGTATATTTAAATTTATCCATATCTGACCCATTTGTGGTAAATAAACTACTTTACTTATTGTTATTCCACCATTGATTTTTTTACAAAACTGAATACCCCACAACTTGTGCCTTCGAGTAATTATTTCTTTCATATATCTTGAAATGTTAAAGGATACCTCATAAGTTTTTTAGGTTTTGTATAAAACCCACATCGATAATAATTTATCTGACACTGGGAGGGATTTCATGCCTTTGTATCTATTTCTTTGAAAATAATTACTTGAGTTTCACTGGAATCACTCAAACTATTAACAAGGTCTACTTCAGACACCAAATTTTTATACCCACCTTTAGAAATCCATAAAAAATTTAGATCTAATAAGGGAGTTAGGAGAGGACTGTAGGCTCAATCATTCTCTTCAAGTAGGCAACTTTATCTTACATTGTTCCTGATGGCCCAAGATCCTACGTAGCTATCCATTTATACTATCAACATCAATCAATCCATGAATTATTTATCAATAAATCTTTATAGGTATCATCTTTCATTTTATCCCTCAATAGGTAGGACTATTGAAGAACAAATAAAGGCCTTCAACACCACTCTAAGAATATTGAATATAACCCATGAAGATGTGGCATATAAAATTTTTTCCTTCACATTACAAGATACCACATATGATTAGTTTCTTAATATCCCAAAATGTTAACTTACATCTTCAAATCAATGTCAAAACACCTTCTTTGCATAGTTTGGTGAAGTCACCATCACAAGTGTTATTTACTAATAATTTTTAAGCATGAGAAGGGAACCCAATGATCCATTCTAAGCCTTCAATGTTAGGTTCCAAAATATTTATATCCATCTCGAAACTACCTAAAGATTTGTTGAGACTTTGGCACTCAAAATGTACAAGAATGCACTGGACCCTATGACTACTACTTTTTTATGTAGAGCTCTTAGTGTTGATGCACTACCTTTGGATTATGTTAAATATATCAACGTGGATAAACAATTGGACCCCCAAATGTAATTGGTGGCCCTACTTAGCCTTGGTATTATTTTTATAGTTTTTAACCCAATCCCAAACATAAATCAAAATACTATGGACCAAAAACTAACTAGTTATACTCCATTGCATCTTTAGCCCATGTTCTACTTAATCAACATCTTATCTTCCGAAACAATTTTTTGTGTATCCAATAAAACTAGAATTAGTCCTTGATACTAGTCAGTACTAATAATACACACAGTACTAATTTTGATTCCATAAAATATAATTGGAATCTATTTATAAGAAGGTGTATAAATTAAATAATGAGTTTTTAAACATGTAGAAATGCATGGGTAAAACTAGAGGATAGAATACTAATCAGGGCTTTAGATCTTAAAGGTTCACTAAGCTTTTCAACAAGTCTAGAAATAATCTAGAGTAGTAACCACCTAGCAATGTGATATAAATAAATATCATGGAGGCAATACTTCCAAACTAGTGTAGGGTTCATAACACAATGAGTTAGACTACATAGAGCCTTGCAAGGCTTTCAATATATTTTATAAGGAGATGAACAAGAAGAAAAGTTTTATCATTTAGATATAACCATATTGCTCTACTGATCTAGGACATTCTAGTACGTTAATGGTTTTTTAGACCTATGATCTCCCATTTTTGATAGAGGATGAGAATGAATGAAAGGATAATACAAATGAGATCTATGCATTACAAAAATTCTGGAGGAACAATGACAATCTGATGAGTGATAATCTTTTAATACCTCAATTCCTTTGAAAAATGATGATACTACTCCTCCAAATTCTAGGGAAAACAATAATCCACCACCCCCCAAGAGGGATGAGGAATTATAGAGCATGAAACTACAAAATAGAACTAGGTACAATATTATTGAGGACATGAAAAAGATGTATGAACTGGATCATATCACTAAACAAATAGATTTATTTCTTAATCCCCTAATCAAGAGACCCTCTACATATGATAAGTCCAAAGTTTTGCATGCAAATGTTATGGTATTTAAAAACAAACCTAAAGTACCACCATTTTTGCTAATATTTTGAATGTTCATAAAGAATGTACACAATTTGCTAGTTGACTCAAGTGTTTCAACTAATGTGATGCCAATAGTTATTTGAAATAAGTTGGGTTTAACCCCAAATAAGTCAAAAATAATAATCCTATAATTGGACAATTCTTAGGTACCCTACATTGGAGAATTGATAAATGTACACATATAATTGGCATCAAAACTACATGTACAACAATACATAGACATTTTGTTTGTGGACATCCTAAAAGTGTATGTCCTATTACTAAGTTCATATTAGTCTAAGACACTAAACAAATACATGGCCACCAATTTTTCATAAATGTGGTTTCCCTAGAAAGGATCATCCAACTAGATTCAAGTGGATAGAGAACCAAAGATGAATTATTTGATTAGTGATTACAATGCCAATAATTATAAGGTTAAATTCACATATCCACATAAAATAGTATACACATTTACTACCAATTAGGGGCTTCATGATAAAGAATTTTAAGGTTATTCCTAGTTATGGACTCTCCATTTTGATGGAGCAAGATCAAAACAAGGTTCTATTGCTAGTTTAGCCCTAACAAACACAAATGATAAGCAATACCTAGTTGCCTATAGTTACAATTCCCCTACATTAATAATATATCTAATTATGAAGCTCTAATTCTTATCCTATAATTCATGCTAAAGCATAACATCAAGCAATTTTAAATCTTTAATCATTTTGAATTGGTTGTTAACCATATCAAAAATAAGTACCAATGAAAGATCACCCACTTAATGAAGTATAAATATCAATCATGGGACCTTATTGAATCCTTTAAGGCATTAAACATAAAATCCATCCCAAGGGAACAAAATCAGATAATAGATTCACTAACAGTGTCAACTACCAATTTAGTAAATCTAAGAATTAAAAATGTAGATATTATCAATGGAGTTGGTTCTTTGTCCTTTTGTTCTAGATAATGTGGATAAATTTTAGGTATTTGTGGATGATCAATTTATTATCTAGTTCATGAGTAGTTTTGGGACCTTTAAATCTTAGCTTATAGAAGAGAAAGATATTAAATGCATGCATATTAAACATCTAAGAGAGGATGGTGTCCTATATCTAAAGGAAATTTTCATCCCTCTAAGAATTGTTTCCTTGGAATGAGATTTTGATTTAGATCCACAAGATCAAATGTAAAAACTATCTAAATCAACTAAGTCCAATTTCATCAAAGAGAATCTAGACACTAAACAACATTCTCAATATGTGAACATGAATTTAATATGTACTAAAAGTGATAAATAAAAAATTGAAGTCTATTCATACGGTATAAGGATGTGATTGCCTCAATATATGAATACTTGAAAATATTCCTCTCCAAATTCATCACCCATACCATTTAATTGAAGCTAAAATGCAAACCTTTCAAGTAGAGACAAAGGCAAGCTAATCTAATTCTAAGACCTTTCATCCGAATAGAGGCACAAAAACTACTAAACGATAGAATTTTATTTCCAATCAAGCTTTTGACTTTGGTAACTAACTTAGTTTCATTTAGGAAGAAGAATAGATAGATCATGCTATATGTTGACTTCAAGAACCTAAATTTAGCATAAAAAATGGTAAATTGTCATTTGCCCTCCCTATATCAGGTAACTATTGATGGTCAGTGGCTTTGAGATGATGTCATTTCTCAATGGATTCTTAGTATATAACCAAGTGATGGTGGTAGTACAAGATAGAATGAATACTACCTTTACCACCAATTGGGGAATGTTTTCATTCAAACGGATGACTTTTAGCCTAATCAATACAGGAGAAACCTTATACAGAGTGGTGGAATTAACCTTTTAGGGAATTATTTGAAAATTAGTCATCATATACATTGATTACTTGACAATATATTCAAATTATAGATTTGATCATGTAGATCATTTGCAAAGAGTATTTGACAGATATCAAAGATATTAAATCTTTATCCAAGAAGAGTATCTTCAGAGTCATAAAATGGAATTTATTAGGCCATATCATCATTAATTATGGGATATAAATTGATTCAAAATAATTTCAATCCATCTCTCAATTGTTTCCTCTCAATAGAAAGAAATAATTGAAGTCTTTATTTGATAGGATGAAATTTTTAAGGAAATGCATTTTTGGTTTTGTAGAGATTGTCAAGCCATTGAATAGTATGTTGAAACAAGATGCTAAGATAGAGTGGACAACATAGGCTAAGAGATATTTTCAAGATATCAATACTTTCATTACTCGAGCTCTAGTTATAATGTGCCCATACTTCAATAGTTATTTTTATCTTTACTTATTTTCTTTGGAACATATTATAGCTATTATACTTACAAAAAGGTGGATGATAATGAACATCTCATTACCTTCATGAGCACAAATCTAAAATATGAATAGTTTAAATACTCTATGATATACAAAAATATATATGTATTGATCAAGGATATAAAAAAATTTAGGAATTATATTTTGAGGAATAAAACATTTAGCATTATTTCAGACCCAACTGTCAAGCTCACACTTAGATAGAATGAGTTGGGTGAGAGAAGAGGTAAGTGGATGGCCAAACTTCAAGAGTTTTATCTTGAAATTAGGCCATCCAAAATTATGATAGGCCAAAGAATCATTTAGTTAATGATCAAGCTTGATCCATGCATCAATATTAAATAAATTAATGAGACTCAAGTAACTAGTGATGATTGGTACAATCAAATTATCCATTATTTTCTCACAAGCACATGTCTTCATGAACTAAATAATGAGTAGAGACAAGCCTTTTTTTATGATCCACATTTATAATATTTTTAAATAATGCATAATATAATGTAGATTAACATAACATAAAAGATATAGGTGGGATATGATGTGCAAATACTCAATATATGTAGAAATAGAATAATCACCCTTAAGGTATGGAAACACCATATAATACTCCTTTAGGAAGGAATAACTCCACAATATATCTTTAATTGGACAACCTCCAATATCCTCTTACAATATAAGAATCAATGCTTACATGATTCCTTTACAATGATAATCATCTCATTTATATTGACCTGTACCTACCTAATAATGGATGGGTAACCTCATAATCCCAATGTAGGTTGACCATTACCCAATGCACTAATTAAAAATGTTACTCAATTATCATAATATATTATACCTACATAACTAACTATTAGGGATGTGTGACACATGTTGGAATCTCCATCAACCCATTTACATTAATATATCATATCCTTAGGTGCACAACATCCCTTCCCTCCTTGACATGTTTCATCCTCAAAACATATGAAGAAACCAAATAATGAGTGTGCTTCAAATAAATTCACACTTATCTCCAAGCTCAATAATCTAACCACCCATATTTCATCTTGGTAGGTGATAACTTTCCAACTTTATTTTTAAATTCTAATATGTTACTTTAATTACATTCATGATAATAACTATATTCCCTTGGTGTTCATGAATAATTATTCTTCCTTTGATTCCATGTACCATATTCCTTTTCACCACTTTCATTCCATTCATGACCATAATAGTTATTATTTTATGCATAATCATAATGATTTAACTACTGATTCATATTTTATTGGTAGATTTGCTACACTGATTCCATACCTTGCCATAGTAGTCATTCTTTGGCTTCCATACATAGTCATATTTATTGGAACTCTGATTTCCTATATAGCCAAAGTGCCTAATATTATGACACTTCCTCACATGGATCCATAATTGTTTCCTCTCATGATGATATGGGTGTTTATATACCTCAAATTTATATGATACTTTGACCTTATCACCCTTTTATTCTACCTCTCCCACCTTTTGTTTTCATGGTTCCTTTGTCTCTTGAGTAGATGAAGTGTTTTTATTTGCTTGCATTGTTTCTTCATCTATGTTTTCATCTGAATCTTTCACATGCTCTTCTTCACCTACTTTAATCTCATCTTCATGATCTACCTTGATTATTATTTTTGCCTTTCCAAATATGATATCTTGTAAAGTGACCTTTTTTTTCCTATACCAAAACTTCATGAACTTCTTCTGAACATTTATATTGATTTTTCCCAAAGTCTCTAACCATGTTATCTAATAACCACATCCACATCATCCTTATTTAAAGTATAAAACTATGAATGCAAAACATATTTTTTCATAATGAGATTCAAATATTCAAACACTATAATGTTCTTACCATCTAGTTGAACCTCCTTGATATTCTTTGCTTGAATATGTAGATGTTTGGACACATTCATGTTGATGAAGTTATACTTACTAGTATATTTTATGGACACAACAATATTCTTCTTTTGAATGCATCCATGAAATTGAAAAATTAACTCATATTTCTTTAGATCCAAATTATTTTAACCCTTATCATCCAATTATTCTTCTTCTTATATGAGATCCTCTACCTCTCCTTATGTACCATTTGTACTCTCCTCAATATCATTATACTCAATTTCTTATTCATCATCATCACTTACATTTTATTCTTCATAATCATTATTTTCTTCCAATGATTTTTATTATTCATCATCTCCATTCTTTTCTTCATTACCATCATTATTTTCTTCCTCTTCTTCATCCTCTTTTTATTTTATATCCCATCGATCTAGGAAGACCTATTTGATTTCTTCCCATGAAGAATAGATTTATGTGAATCTCAACTACTTAAACCAATGTTTTTTAGGCCTAGATAAAGAAAGAGAAAATAATGTTTCCCCAAAAATTGTTTGAGTATTATTCTCCATAAAAATAAACCACCATTCTCTAGCATTAATATCATCCTCCCCTAAAAATACTTACAACCTCATGATCCAAAAATAAATAGGGTTAATTAAATAATCTAAGATGTTAATAACGTATTCAAAACTAATAAAAATAGTCCCAAATTTTGAATTTATCTTCCCTTTATGATAGTGAAACTTCAATTAAAAAAATTTGAAAAAATTCCACAAATTTTGGTGTGTAGAGAGAATATATGAAAAATCATAAAATCACAATAAATCACTCAAACAATTCAATAAATTATGTTTGTCTTATATGTTTGTATAGTACAATTAAAAATATCATAAACAAATTCATTATATTTTAGGTGATATGACAAAATTAGTACAAACCCTAAAATATCAATAATTGCCTCAAAACTAATTGTAAACGCTCAATTTTTCTACTGTGACTTCCTTAAACTATTATTCATCTCCAACAAAAAATTGTGCATAAGTTTGTAAATGATTGAAAGATATTGATGATTACATAAAACTAGGGTTTCACTACACACAAATTACATATATCAAATCTCTGATACCACTTGTTATTATCCACACTTATAATATTTGGGAATAATGCATTATATAATGTAGGTCAACATAACACAAAATAAATAAGTAGGAAAAGATGCCCAAATACTCAATATATGTAAAAATGTAATAATCACCCTTATGGTAAGACAAAACCATATAATACTCATTTAGGAAGGAATAACTCCACAATGTCTCCTCAAGGGGACAACCTTCAATATCCTCTTACAATAAAAGACTCAATGCTTACTTAAATCCTTTACAATGATAATCATCTCCTTTATATAGACCTCTATCTAAATAACAATGGATGGGTAACCTCCTAATCCCAATGTAGGAGGACCATTACCCAATTCACTAATTCTACAATTTACTCAATTATCCTAATATATAAGACCTATATAACTAAATAAATGGGATGTGTGCCACATGTCTGCATATCTATCAATTCGTATACATTAATATATCATATCTCTAGGTAAACAACATGTTTAGTCTCAATTCAACTCATTATATGATTAAGAAGGGATTTTTATACATAAATAACTATGAGGTAATCTAGTTAAGGTGTGTTTCAAGAGAATAAGTTATAAACATCCTAAAAAAATTATTTAGAAGATTGATAGTGAACATCACTTATTAAACATAATAATTCACAAAATTCTCAAGATGAGATACTATTTTCCAATGATATTCAAAGATGGACACAACCATGTTAGGACCTACCATTAGTGATAGGTATTTAGAAAAAGGTAAATGAATGTTTTCATGCATTTGTAACTAGTTAATGAGGGACGTATCTTTGCCTTATAGGGCCTTGATTTTATTGGGGTAATTAACCCAAACTCTTCAACAAGGCACAAATTTGTCTTAACATGTATTTTACTAGATGGGTATAATTTTTATCTACTAAGAATTCCAAATAAATCAATGTCATTAAATTTACAAAATAAATGTATTGCACAAGTTTGGTACTCTGATTTCTTTAGTTTTTTAATAATAGTCTAGAATTCTAATCTACTAAAGTTACTCAGTGGGCCTATAATAATCAAACTACTATCAAGTTATATTCAAACTAGTATCCAAAAGGGAACAAAGTATTTGAATCCAATAATAAGAATATGTTTCATTCCATCAATAAATCATCACAATATAAACCAAGGGAATGGCATCTCTTATTTAAGTATGTATTATGGGTAGACTGAACTAGACACAAACAAGCTCTCAAGGCATCACCATTTATAGTAATATATAGGCAATAACCAGTCTTCCCCATTCTTCTTAAAATACCAAAAATATCACTTCATGAAATAGCACATGGGATAATATAAAATAATATAGTCTAAACTACTTGATATAGTCTAGATATAAAATGCAAGAACTGAAGCACTACATAACTTTAATAAACATCAAGACATTGTTAAATGGTAGTTTGACAAGAGATAAAAGATTAAGTCCTTTAGGATTTTGTACCTACTACTTCTATGGGATAAATAACATGATAAAAAGGGATAATATGATAAGTTAACTCCTTTGTGTATTAGACCATATTAGATATTATAAATCCTAGGCAATAATGCCTTGTAGTTGAAATACCTCAAAGTAATCACCTTTCCTTTATATTTAATGGATAGATTTTAAAACCTTATTTCATGGCTACTCAAACTAGAGTTATATTTGAGTGAACTATAAGTGGATATGTAGACTATTAATAGATTAGATCTCTTTCTTTATAGATTAGATTTTTTTCTTTATAGATTAGATTTCATAATTTTTAGATTAGATTAATTACTTTCTAGGATTAGTCGTTTTTGTTTTTTGCACTTTCTTTTAGTAGATTAGTTGTTATGCTTTCTATATTAGTTTTATAAAATTTAAAAATACAACAATTGATTTCCTATGCTGAAGTTACAAGAGATTCACAAAAAATAAGGGGGTGATATAAATGGATACATAATTGATTTTTACCATGATTTATTATGATAGTACTAGAGCTTTTGGGATTGAGGTACATGTTATGACTAGATTAGGGGATTGAGGTATGTGTTATGACTAGATTAGGTTCTAGTTGGATTGAATGAGTTTATTATACCTTTGTGATTTACTCTAATATAGTCATTCAAATTTTAGAGATACTTTCCAATTCTAAAGATCAACTACACTATTACATATTAAGACTCGGATGAGATATAATAAACATAAAAATGGAGACACACTGATAGGGATGCATTTACAAGAATAAGTATTTGTATACATACACTCAGCCAATGGTGATTCCCAACCTTTATTCTATGTTTAAAAAAAAATGTCATTAAAACTAATATAGATGGGTGATTCAAGTAATCTGTATCAAGGATATATATGTTTGGCTAGTATTAAAGCAAGGATTATGGATATGGATGCATGGCTGGTATTATACAAATGCCTAGGCTTCCCTTAATATTTGTTTCTAAAATCTAAAGACAACAAAACCTATAGTGTATATTTAGGTCTTTGTCAAAACTCTCATAACCAAGGGAAATTAATTTCATATAAATTATACATCTAAATCCAATGATTGGAAAGGATTAGTATGTTGTATGAGGAAGTAGGATTCTTTTTTAAGGTTTAGATTGTTTATTCTTTTCTCATTAGGACTAAATTTGTCTTATGATACATTAATAAAATTTTGGGTTCTCAAATACTCAAGAATATCTTCCCCACTAAGTCATCATGTGTTGTGCCCTAATACACACACCCTATTTTAAAATTAAAATATGGACTTACTTTTGATTAAATATTTATACAATATCTTTTGAAATATTAGTATATGACATGGAGTTTTAAAAGTGCAAGTTTAAACAATTTCTCTGATAGTAAGAGGAATTTCCCTAGTCCTCTTGATTTCTATTATTTGATTGATGTGACTAACATGAATCTATTTTGAAGTTGAAATAAGTTTTAAATTTTTAAAAAGAATTGAAATTGTGTATAAGACATATTATGTAATTTAATTTTTACTTTTGATTTTCCTTTAGCATTGTGCCTATGAATATGTCTAATTTATGATTTAAATGGCTAACTACAATGAGATATTACAATTTTAGTTGGTTTTTTCCTATATTGTGTCTTAAATAGGTCATTTCATACTTAGGTGTTTCATCAAAATTCTTACAACTCATTTAATCTTACCACTTAGAATCATTACACTCACCTAAAGCTAAAGTAAAGAACACAAGTCACCCATAGGTAACATCATCACAAACATTTATATGGGTAATCTTAGGCAAATAGATCATTGAGATCCATCCATATTCCACCTTCCCACTAAATTGGAGGTGAAATAGGAATATGTATTTATATGGAATATCTTAGGTAAGTATATCAATGAGATTTATCCATGTGTCACCATCCTAATGACATATAGGTAAAATTAGTGGAGGTATTTATATGTAATATCCCTTGAAATTATATCTCTAAGAGCCATCCATGTGTAACCTAAACATGATGTCATTAGAGTTTTTTGTATGGACAATCCCAAGAAAGTGGATCACTAGGATATATCAAAGTGTCACCATCCTATTAACCCATGGTAAAAATAATAATGTATAATAATCCATAACTCAACTATGACTAGGGTAGATATACACAGACACGTGTTCACTCAGCCACATAATAAAAATAATAAAAACACAAATGGTATGCATGAAATCATGAAAAAGAGACATCTATCATGTTATGATGAGTAAGCACTTGGGAAAAAGTAAAAGAAGCAACATGGAAATAAAATCCCTATAAATTCTATTTATGAAATTAAAAAAAAATAATAGACATGAAATGGAATGAAATCCAATATTATTATTAATTTGCATAAATTTGCAAATTAATACATTCAATTCTCATGGCCAACACATCAAAATCAATATAGTTTGAATTACCCCATTCAGACTAATCACATTGTCTTCTAGATATTAAGATCACATTATGAATTTAGAACTTTAGTGTAGTATGTGAATCTATAACTCCATTATGACCAAGAATTTATAGACTGTTCACAACATATACATTTTCAAACTAGTATTTCAATGGGTTCCTCATCTTGCACTCCATCTCCTTCTACATATTCAAATATAGGGATGACTAAATACACTAATATAACATTTGATTCAATATTTCTCAATCATGATTTTAATCATTACTCTACTCTTTGGGATGAGGTTGATGCAATAAATCCATACAAGACTAAAGATTGGATTTCAATTTTCACATAGAGGTACAAATACAACTTATTTGTAATAAAATCAATTAGTCTCCATAAGACAACTACCAAACCAGAGATTGACCTCTTATTTTATTTATTTATGAATTTTAAAATTTCTAGGAAAATATTACATTTTAGACTCAACAAGGCCCCAATTGTGTATATAAGTAAAAATGATTTTGAGAGGTATCATAGACTCCATGTGATTGATATGACCTATAGGTATGATATGGTGAATTTAGGTCTCTAGGCCAACAACATCAGTAGTACATTTCAATAATGAGATGGTGACCAAGTAGCTTTATAGTTCAAGGTCCTACTTCAGTTATCCCCATTATTGTCTTCAGACTAGAGGTGAAATTTCCATGGACCTACTGAATGGGATATATGGCTTCTCAAACATTACTTATGTAAATTAGATATGTGTCCTATTTTTATATATTATCTTGACATAAAAAAATGCATAGCCTTGGAGAAGATTATCACCTCCAATTTGATTCTATGAATTATAAATCTAGGAAGCTTACTAGATAGTAACTTCTATTTGATGTCGTATGTGGTAAATTTTATCACTATAACTATCCATTCATTATAACCTTATAATCCTTCTATACAATACCTAAAAAACATAATTTGTGATGAATTAAATGTTCTCTATGTGTAAAAGTTTAGAAAGTATATGAAAAGGTTGATTGATACCTTTTATGCTATAGTATATTAGGCACTATGTGAGAGGAACATACCCAATCTATATGATCATATATATAAAATTATAAAAAAATATGGGTGACTATTGATTATAACCTAAATGAACCATAGTTAGGATTGAAGGTACTAGGGTACAACCTTTTTACCTACCCCAAATTGTGCCTGATAAATTGGCTAGTGGGTAATTACTACTCAATTGAGTTATAATGTAGATGTTAAATTGAGGACTAAGAAATTATATATCCATCTAACCTCTCTCAACATTGTTATAATTAAATATATAATATTGGAGCACTTCAAATATATTGTAAGAATGAGGACATATTATGGATTAAACTGGGCACCATTTAGATATTTGGACCCTAAGAAAACTATAAGAGAACTTATTAGTAAATATGATAAAAAGGTGACAGTCAATTATGAGCACAAATCCTGGAGTCATGATAGTGTCTTCAAGAAAATATAGGATGATTTTGAGGTTTATATAAGAATGCATTGGGTAAATATGACAATTATTATATCACAAAGGGTCCAATATGAACTCACTATCATAAGGATCATGCTAAGAGAATTGACAAGGAAAAATAAATTTCCAAACCTATTCATAGGCATTCCATTCATACATAAGTAGATATAAAAGAGTAAACTATCCCATTTGAGGAAGCATATATGAATTAATATTAGATACTACTCCAAACACCCATACATACATAGTTATTACTACTTCTCCTCCACACATGGCTAGTGAAGAGAGAGTTCTAAGTCCTACTACAATAAATGAAATATTTTTCATGTTTCCACTACCTACTCTAACCATAACTCAAAAACTAAGTATTCCTTCTTTCTTATCTCATGTTTTTATGGTTTCTCCTCTTCGATCACCACCTATTGTTATAACATCCCCACTAGTAGTAATACCCTAATCTCATGGGAAACCACCTTCACCACCACTCATTCCTGTAGTGGTAATCACTGCTCTTACTCCATCACCATTTGATATTACTATGGTGACTTCATATCCCATTCTACTTTCTATAGGGTCAGCCTCTATTTCTATGAAATCAATAATAAAATATAAAAGGAAGCCCAAGACTCTTCATGTCCTAACTCAAAATGTGTAAGTGGAAGAAAAATAGGTAAAGGTTCCTAATGAAAGGGAGGGCACAATGAAGGGTAGACTAAGGTTAGACCTTTTTGAGATTTATGGCATTGTATAAGAAGACAAGAATCGGGGAATGGAAGAAGAATGGGTGTCTAAGTCTAACACCAAGGAAACAAAGTCATTCAATGAAACAATTGAACTAGATGAAGAAGATGAATGGATTATTGAAGGAAGTAATTAGTATAGATGGAATAAAATATTAGGAGAATTTAAAAAATTTGACCAAGGAGATGTTAAATCGGTGGATATTAAATTAGTTTTATATAGATAAAGGTATATAGATTAATATGTAGTGTAAAAATTTTAGACTTCAGTGTAAGAAGCATCATTAACTACACCTCTAGGCTCTCCAACTTAGATTACTATAGTGAAAACTATAACAATTCATGCCCCAACTATCTCTCCTCATGTTGTAAGTTCACCCATTTTTAATTCTATGAAAACTTCCTCAATTTTTATTTCTATAATTAGTATGACAATTATTATTCTTTATTTTCATTCTTTAGTCTAAATGAATAAATCTTAGGTAGTTACAATGCCAATTTTGTATACTATATCCCACTTTTATAATTTGGGTTCTATTACTAATATTATTACTACTAACATTTCCTATACATCAGTGACAAATTACTTATAGAACTTACTTATAACCCAAATAACTTATTCATTCTTTAGTGTAACCAATCCTCAGTCCCATAAGTCATCAAAAGGGGTACATTTTGAAAACTTGTCATTTACTTCCATTTTTTTTTGTGAATTTCACCCCTCCTAGGTTGTCTACATAATTAGGAATGCCCGTTCTCCCAATTTCATAAACATAATCGCTTATAGTTTGTGTATAGAGTTTTTCGGAAGACTAAATACATAATTGATACACCATCCCAAAATTAAGTCACTATATGGAGAAAACGTATTCCTCCTTTCCCTATAGTTGGGACATCTTCCCCCATGGTTATGTTTCCTCTCAAATAATATCCTTTAGATATTCTTATAGTTCAAGCATAATAACATGTTACATTAAATGTTTTTTCATGGATCAAGAAACTAAAATAAAAATAAGAAGGTAGGACCTAGTACTTAAAAAAAACCAACAATCAAATTATATTTTGATAAGTAAATGAATACCATAAAAAAGGTTAAAATAAATATTGTGGTTACATAAGGACAATAGGTTGAGTTGGAATAGAGAGAAGACATTTTCTCTATGATAAAGAGAATAAAGATAAATCCCTTAGACCTAGATAATTAAAAATTAGATCCTTACAATTTTGTGGATGTTTCTGGAAGAGAGATAAAATGTATGGTTAACCTATTGAAAGGATACCAAAAAGTAACACCATTAAATCTCTTAAATAAATTATAGATAAATTGTAGGGGTAGCTCAAAAGCTATACAACACCATTTATTTAATACAGTTTACTAAGACTAAGTCCCATCTTAAGTGGTGGGTTATCATTCATTTATTTAATAAAATAAAAGGTATTGATGTTAAACTTTACTTCTAAGACAAACAACCATAAATAAGGCTTATTCCCATTTAAATTTAATAGCAAAATTTGAGGTTACATGGGCTTATAATTCTTTTTCTAGTAAGAGTGATAGATTTATTTAATGGCATCAAGAAATGCAAGCTCTAACATAATAATTTACAAATAAAGAAAGAGATGCAGTCTTTATTTTGACTAACATGAGAATCACTCAAGTAAGCACTCCCCTAAGGTAACTAGTGCTTAAGCCCATTTTTGAAAATCTTATTCTAGCATTAGTTGACAACTGATGAGATGATATTTAAGGCATAGTCTATAGTACCAATGATGAGATTAATTATTTTTTGTCATAATTTTGAGCATAAGGGATTAAACTATCTAAATCATGTAGTTTAAAATCAAAAATATAAAAATACCTAAGTAAGATCTAGAGCCATTAGGATCAAATGTAAATAGATGAATGAATCATTAAAACCAACACTCTAATCCTAAATCTAATTTATCCAAACCATGATTAAACAAAAAAAAGATAAGAGGATTGGATTGAGATTACCTTAGACTCAATTTTTTGACATTATGGTTGCTTGATCATAGATTATGGATTCATAGATTTGGTATGTGGATTCAATTTCATGTCATTGCCTCTTAGTTTGGACATGGAGAAATGGCTTGTTTATAAATATTATGGGAATAATCATTTTCTATTTTTAAATATTGATTCATTGAGATCAATGGTTAAGAATTTTACAAGGAAAATTTAATTCCTTGGAGACCTCTAGAATAGAGGGTTATATATGGGGAAGGCTAAGTTAGAGAGGATTATAGAATTGGAAGATTCTATAATCCTCTTAGGGATTAATTAATATTAGGTAAGGGATTAGATAGGCATTGGGTGAGGATTAAGGACTAGGGGTGTAGGAGCGTCTAAGAATAGGTTAGTGTATGTGGGTAGGTGGGTCATGGAAATTTAAAATTCCTAAATAATGGATAAGTGGAGGTTAGGATAATATTAATAAATGATTAGAGGGATTGATATATTGGTGGGGAAGAATAAGGTTACTATATTAATAAATTTTTAGTGGGGTGGGGATATTAGATAAGTGACTAGGATTAGAATAAATGGGTTAAATTAGTGAGATTAATTAGAATAATTAAGGTGAGTGGATTTAGGTGCATATATTTTTGCCTTGTTTGAAAAGGAATTGTGAATGGAGTTAAGTGGTGGGAGTAATGGTCTTTCAAATAAAAACCATGTCATAGATGAATGTTAGTGTATATGATACCCCATTGAGAGGATCATTCTTTCCACTCAAAATAAAAATGAAGGGTGGGATGTGATAAAATAGACAAGGGAATGGGATATGAGATGTGATATTGATAAGGAAGAAGATGAATTAAAACTTAGTAGTGAACTACAAAGTGATGATGCACATGAAGTAGAAATGACTATATTATGATTGTTGACACATCCCAAAGGGGAATCAACCATAACATGGTAATGATGAGACAAAAGGCCATAAGATTTTGATGTATGCCGAGTAGGACACATACAAGGGAGAGATATAGGCTATAATAAGATAATGATTTGATAATATTAATGATGGGTGTAGCTAAAAGCTAAAGTTGAGCAATATGATGAAGGAGATGAAAAAATAAGAAATGATATGATCGAGTGACCAAAGAAGAAGGGGAAGAATGAGTTTTTAATGTATCAAATAAATGATCCCAAATATGATTAATGGTGATGATTCCATAATCAAAGGACATATTTAAGGGAGTAATATATGATGATAAAGTTATGATTATGGTCTTTCCCTAATCGAAGGATGAACGGTAAACTTTAAATGATGAATTTACCAGTTAAGGATAATGGATCACATATGAAGAAAATATGAATTTTGTGGTTTGTCAAACCCAATAAATGGGTGAAAGATATTGATAAAAAGGTTAGAGCAATGATTACAAAGATGGTGATTGATCAATGGATTGATTGATGAATAATTGATATTATAGATCAAATAGTTGACTAATGAAAGGCATGAGGATAACAAGGCACATGAGAGAGGTGATGATGGATGATTAGGAAATAAGTGAGAGTAGTTGACCTATCATTTGGAACTTAAAAGTGGCCAAGTGTTGCTTACATAGTCTAAATAGACCTTAAGCTAATGTAGTTTTGATTCAAGGATAAATGATAAGTGATGGAGTACGATATGATGATGATGAAAACTATCATTAGTGATTAGAGGATGATGTTAGTGATTAGAGGATATAAATTAGATGATGGGATGAGGATAAAATATTTAATGTTAGTCAAATGGGTCAAGAGGATTAAATTAGTGATGGGAAATAAGGATGATTAGATGATTAGATAAATGAGGAAGGTGTAGATGATCAAGCCATAAAAATTTCCATAAACCTCATCATAATATAACAATCTAATAGATATGTCACTAGACAATATGCCCCATGATACAAGTGTGACCAAGAGGAGAGTGTGGAAAAATGCGTGGGTAAATATCAAACTCTACATCATCGATGGTACCTACAAGACTTTTTGGTGTTATCATAGCATCCTTGTTCATGCCCAAAAGATAAAAAGAGACATGATGTAAAATATAATTAAAATATAAAATACAATAAAATATTTACATGATAAAAATACATGTAAACAAGCTAAAAATAACATACAAGTAAAAATCACAAGTATCTACATGTAGTTACATTATGTATTATCTAATGGCCTAGTTTATAGACATTAGGATGATTGGTTAGGGGATGAGTTGTACTAAGTTGGTTATGATGATGATGATGATGATGATGATGATGATGATGATGATGATGATGTGATTTTGGATTAGGGGTAGGAAATTGGACAAGATATGGACTTGGAATAGATTAATGATGTGGATGAGGATAAGGATTTGGATAAGGATATGGATTTGGACTAGATGAGGGACTATGATTAAGATAATGCTATTAAATAAAATGGGACAAGATGGATAAGAGGATTAAATTATTAGGATATAAGACAAGACAATATGATACGATGGCTAAGACATTTAGGTAGGATCACTGGAATATGCAGGACATAGGGCAAGATGGCATATGACAAGGCAACTTAGATTATTTTTAGAATTTATGGATTTTATAATTTTTTTGGATTTTTAGGATATATATATATACACTATATAAATGGGGTTACCATAAAAGGTAATACCAAGCCTATAAACTAGGAAAAGGATGGATGGAATAATGGATGTTATGACCAAAGGATGAGAGTGATGCTAAAAATGGGATGAAGACCAAGGAAGAATGGACTAGGGATTACCAATGACCACATCATGAAGGAACCATATGTTTAGTTACTTGAGTTTCAATTGGAGGATATGATAAAATGATTCTATATCATTTCTCAATACATATTCCAATCCCTTGTGAAGTTCAAGACTAGAAGAAAGGATGGACATAATAGGATGTATGATGTGATGGTTGATCATGGGTAGCTATAATGGATAGAGGGATGCGATAGACATGGATGGGTTTGATGGATGAAATGGATGTATTTTTCCCCAAAGTGTTGAGGTATAATGTGGATAATTATTTTATTTTACCATGACATCAAAAACTAGTTTTCATCATGGTACTTTCCTAAGTCACCCAAATACTAGTTTTCACCATTGAATGAATGATTTATTGTTTTTTTTTTTTTTTTTTTTTTTTTTTTTTTTTTTTTTACCTTTATTATTTTTATATGTAATCTTGATTTATTGGATATGGTTTTGAGATTCAAGATGCAGACATTTTGATGGATCTTTAGCCAATACCTTTTCTGGAGATATGTGATGTTAAGAATATATTATTTATATTAGATGTATTGGGGTCCATCTGACCTTTAATGAGTCTTGATTGAGACCTCTATAGATATCTAGACTGAGTGTATTTGTCACCCCTATAATAAATAATGTTACCTAGGAAGGTGATAGGAGGTATGGATTGGATTACATCTTGACGTTGATGGGGGTATATTTGACTAAACTGGATGGTAGGATCATGAGAGGAAAATGTTATGGATGATTGGTAATCAGGATTAGCAGTCGCATATATCAATGGATATATTAGACATTCCACATTTGACTAGTGCCATGTGATAAAAGACTTTTAGAGATCTAAAATACATTGATTTTATAGTTCAACTTTGATCTAATCATTTGATGGATTATCATCCATGATAATAATTTTTTTGATATTATTTGTATTTTATAATTAGATTTAACTTTGACTGCCCCTTGGTGCCCAATTTTGGGCTTCACTAGGGGAGATTGATTTTTGATTTTGATGATAATCTAGTGCCTAACATTGGTCTTAACCAGGGAAATATGATTTTTGATTAGGTTGATGATTTAAATTTTATTCATTTTGACTTATGGGATCAAAGGTGATTTTATCATGATTTATGAATTTTGGAAGATGATCTTGGAATTATAAATTTGTGGCACTTTTTATATTACTTAGGTAAGATTCCAATGATATATGTTCCTATTTGTCCATATGAAAGGAGGTGATTAAATGATTATTGACATAAAGGAAATGATATTTTATGGATGAAGGTGGGGGAGATGATATGATGAGTTAAATATGTGGTGATTGGAAAACATGGTCCTCGTAGGGGTTCCTAAGACACCTAGTTTATACATCAGAGAAAATCTCCTCAAGATTAGCAAAAGGATCACTAAGACTAGTTATAGTATATTCATCCAAATTAGGATCAGATTTACACTAGTAATCATTCATAGATAAAGCTTTAAATAAATATATTATGACTTCTTCATCTTAATTAGGACAAAAATATATGCATATTGATTTATTGGAGGTTTCTATGTTAGAGGTATCCTCAAAAATATAGGCATAGTCATCATCTATTATAACATTGATGAGGGATGCCATTTCTGATGAGGAATCTAATTTAGATATTAGTTTTGAACATGATCCTAGTGAAAATAACACTTGTATTAACTTTGATGTTGACTCTAATTCATAAGATGAAATGATGCTATTATAAAATTAATTGTCCTCAATTGACCTCTAAGTATGGGGTTTTTGATATTATGGGTGATGGGAATATGGTAGAAGGACAATGGATTTGTAAAATATAGGGCCATGAAAGGAATCATGATTAATAATTTCATGGGGAATAGACTCATCTGCAATAGAGGATTTGTCAAATATGGGGGGACCATGGAATATGGATGTGGTGTCTTAACGTCGGCTTGGATGGAGAAGGGCTTAATCATGATTGGGAATAGAATCTTGGCATTCCTCTTCTTATTTACCTAAAGATATATACTTATCTAATTCATTATAAATTATAATTTAACCATGGTTTATGCAGTCTTAGACATATTATTATAAATTATGACATCAATTAGTGGTATGCCCCTAGGTTCAGTGATATAGATAGTATTGGTTAGCATTATACCAAGAAGGTTTAGGCTTGGCAAGATTAAGATGTTATATGCAAGTATAAACCATAATTTTGGTGGAAATAAATTATTGGAAGAGGTATTATAAGTATATAATAATATGATTATATGAGATCTCTTCACTTCATGATTTAGATGTGGAAGCATTAGAATTTTGATCAAATGGTTGTTGACATGACTAGGTGGGTGGACTATGAGTAGATGAGGTGGCTAGGATCAGATTCCCTTTGCTAGTAGAGGAAGGGGTTGATGACTAGCTACAACTAGTGGTTGGATGATTATAATGAGACTCACATAGATAGGTGTGTAATGGAGGTAATTTTGGGTGTATGGGGTTAAGGACTATAGGACATAGAGTGTTCATCTCAAAGAGGAAAGAAAGAAGCATATCCCTATTAGTGATGAGGTATTGTCTATTCAGGGTATTAACCAAATTTATATTATATTCCATGGATAGGGACTAAATAAAGTATAGATGATGTTTTTTCAATCTTTAATCATCAAATTTTGGGAATTGAATGGAAATATTAAGGGATGAATATGGCATGTGTATAACAGATTTGGACTAAGGCTTGCTTTAGTTCAATGTCAATTTTGACTTGATGTTTGATGTGATATTAGATCAAGTAGAAAAAATTAGGATGTGATCTATACCTTAAGTATTGATATTTTATTTCACTAGGTGAGCTACAACAAGCTATAAGATTAGATGAGGGGATAGACTAGCCCAAGGGACTGATATTGATTAAGGATTGATTGGATTAAGACTAAATCAAGACTTAGTATGATCAAATAAAATAAGATGATATTATTTATAGGTTTAATATTATGATTTAAACTTTATTCGACACAATCAAGATAATAAGCATGAACTTGATATAAGAAGAGTGTTTTGCCACTATGGATGAGGACCAAATGCTGATTATAGACTTGATAGGGGGCCTAGTAAAGACAAAGGGAAGAATTGGGTTATACTATGATGAGTAAAATGTTTATAAGTTGACTAGGCAAGACAAGATAAAAGAAAGGATAAAGTGTATTTAAAACAAGATTTGGATGATGGGACATGATCAAGATATGTAGGTGATGTGTATGGATGATACTAGACTAGGAGATGATCAAGATTAGTTATATACAAGGTGTTAGGGATGATTAATGGTAAGGAATTAGTGAATAATATTAGGTTATAATATTATAAGATATGATGGAGGGATGAAAATATTTTATTAATAAATGCAAGTAATTGGGGTATGACCAATGATGGGTGAATACGACTTGTCTATGATGGGATTAAGACAAGAGGGTGATGGGAAATAGAATAAGATAAGTAAAAATATGTACAAGATAATGATGAGAAGGATATACAATATGATGACAAATGCCTAGATATGTGTGTATAAGATTGGGTAAAAGGATGACTCAACTCACAAACAACATAGGTCTAGTACAACACACATCATATTAAGGAAACCACAAGCCTAAGATTAGTAAACTAATGGGTGTGTAAATTAATGACTACACTATATAATTAATTTGTGGGTGATGCTATAGGTTATTAAACCATTATGAAATCTCCCAAATCCTCTAAACCCCATATGTACTTGATAGTCACTTAAGAGCTGATCTTGACTCTAGTAGCAAGTCATCTACTATGGACAAAAGGTCTTAATCTAGGTTGAGTGGGCTCTCTAGGGGAATCCTAAATATATGTTAGGTATGGTGGGGCCCAAGTCCATATAGGTTTCTATCTAATACCTGGTTCAAAGAGTTAACTCTTCCCCTTCATTTATGACCTATATGGGGTCAATTACTTAGCCTAATGACAACTATCCATAATATTTATACTCTACCAAAACATGAAGTGTGGATTAGTGCATGGTGGTGAAATCTATGGTCACTATCTCCCTAAGAATATAGAAAGTATGTGGGTGTCAATTATACATCACATTACCCCTATAAAATAAAATGGGAGGATTTATGGGTGGTTTTTGATCCTCTGAGAATCACCTCAAGGATGTAAGGAAGAGAGGATACACATTATAACCTTCGGGTGATAAATAGGTAGGTTATAAAGACTAATTAGCTAATTAATTAGATGTGAGATATATACAAGATGTAAAAATATACAATAATATATAAAGGAATTTAGACAACATGATTTAATTATTAAAATGATATTAAATAAACAAAATTGTTTTTTAAGATGCCAAAATTTCTTTGACAGGTGGCTTATAAAAAAATGATTAGTAGTTTAAATTAAACTCATGAAAAGGCAAGTTATAAAATAAGTGATTAGTAGTTTTGATTTATAATCTTGAGGGGAAACCTACAAGATAATACATTATACCAAACTCTATGACCTATAAGAGAAGGTGTTAATAAGTCAAAATATCCACTAAATTTACCCTTAAAAGAAACATAATGTTAATCTAATCAGCCTTAACAAAAACCACTAAAAAAATCATGATTTGGATCTATAACTTATTTAGGTGAGTGGGCCACAACATGAGGCCTATGGGTGGTAGTCCACAATAGGGTCAAGGGGTAGTGCCCCTTACAAGTTCAATTAGTAGAGCCCCTTGTGGGTTTTGGGGCATCACCCTTGACACACTTGTGGTATATGGAAGGGTTGAGGGGTAGAGCCTCTGACAATAAAGGTAATTTGGGAATTTTGGGAGTCTATAAATGATTCAAAATTCACTAAAAATGACTCTAAAAATTCACTTAAAAAAGACAAAATTGAATGCAAAAATATAAATTTAGAATATAGTACCACAAATGCACAATTATACTAAAAGAAACATCACAAATAGAGACAACAATATCATAACCAAAAAGTTGTAATTTTGTAGAAAGTGCCTAATAATTAGCAATTATCATGTAATTTTATGCAAAATCATGATAGTTTTTGTAATACCATGACTTGTAATGTGATATCACAACTGTGTGAATGGCAATATTGCAGAGAGATATAAAACTTCAAAATTTCCAATTTTTTACTATTACACATACCTAAATGGTTATGACAAGTTGCCTATATGATTAATAATTCATATTCATAGTCAATTATTGTAGATTTAACATTTTAGCTATGTATCAAAAATTAAAGACAAGATTTTCATCAAAATTGGAAACCTTAAGCACAAATTATAGAATAGCAATATTTTTCCCTAGTTAGAGTTGTCCTAAAATTTGCCTTATGAATTAAAAGATATTAAATAGAAAATATAATAGCCCTAAAATGAACAAATAGCAATATCTCTAATTTTGAGGAACTATCACCAATTTTTAAACAAAACCGTGACTACACAATTAGTGGTATTGCAAAGGATAATAAAAAGATTAAGACCATGATGTTTTTTGCTTTTAGATGAACATTCATTTGCCTTCCTATTGACCTTGTCAATCAACACAAACAAGTTTGTATAAATAAAAACCTCTTTCAAAATGTGGTTAGAAAAATATATATTTTAAAACCCAAAACCACTTAAATAAGATTCTAAAAGGGTTTTATATGATTATTGGTCTATATGCAACATAAAGAGTGACAAAATTAATCTTGAAAGTTAGAGGTCACTATAAAAGTGTTAGAATATTTGAGAGAAATCATAATGTCATGTAGTTTAAAACCCAAAATATCAAACTACCTAAGTAAGATCTAAATCCATTAGGATCAAATGTAAATAGATGAATGGATCATTTAAACCAGTACTCTAACCCCAAATATAATTACTCCAAACCAAGATTAATTATATAAAAGACAAGAAAATTGGATTTAGATTACCTTAGAATCAGATTTTTAACATTATGGTTGCTTGGTAAAGGATTATGGAATCATGGATTTGGTATGTGGATTCAAATTAATGTCATTACCCCTTAGCTTGGCCAAGGATAAATGGCTTGTATATATATAATATGGAAGGAAAAATCAATATCTAGATTTAAATCTTGGGCCATTAAGGTCAATGGTTGGGTATTTTCCAAGGAATTTTTAATTTTTGGGAAACCTCTAGAATAGAGGGTTCTAGATGGGGAAGGATAAGTTAGAGAGGATTCTATAATTAGAGGATTTTATAATCCTCTTAGGGATTAATTAGTATTAGGTAGGGGATTAGATATGGAGTAGGCGAGTGATTAGGGACTAGGGGTGTAGGAGAGTCTAGGAATAGGCTAGTGTAGGTGGGTAGGTGGGTCATGAGAATTTAAAATTCCCAAATAATGGATAAGTGGGGGTTAGGATAAGATTAAGAAATGATTAAAGGGATTAAAATAATGGTGGTTAAGAATAATTTTATTATATGAATACATTTTTAAAGGGGTATATTAGATAAATGACTAAGATTAGAATAAAGGGGATAAATTAGTGGGATTAATTAGAATAACTAAGGTGAGTAGATTTAGGTGCATACAACTGTCAGTGAATTTTGTGAGAAATTGAATTATAATAATTGAGACACTATATGTTGAGGTGAAATTTGAATTATATAAACATAATAATTTTATAGAAAAACTCCCAAAATTATTCAAGATAAATTTTATTTATTTTGAAACTATTTACATTAACTTCTGGGCAATTCATGCACTATATCTATAGATGGAAGCATTCAAATAATAAATTTAAGTAGCAGGGGGAAAACTTACACCACCTCAAGGTACTCAAGATCTAAAATACACACTAATGAAAACATAAATTGGGCCCATGTATGTGCCAATTCTAATTTTCACTGCTACAACTACATCTATAGTAACTTTGAACATATCTGCAATGATAGTGCTACTTCCATTTGTCACTCAAATTACAATGATAGTTCCATATACTTTATCATCTATAGTTTTTATCCCATCATTATAATATTTAATAAATTCCACATTATTACCCATATACTTATACATCTGTATATTCATGTTTGGCTAGGTTATTATTGGCAATTTGGCCTGGCAAGTCTAAATACCACCCCCTATAACTTGAAACATTTTAGGATATTATTGGTAGCCTCTTAATGGTGATCAATTATGTGTATTTTTAATAAAAGAGAGTTTTTTTGAGACTTTTAATGTTAAAATTGGATTAAAAAATACATTTAAATATCCAAAATACCTTAAAATACATTCATATTCATGACTTTACCTTAGTCATAAGGTTTCATGCATTGAAAATATCATTTTATGAAAGTTTAAGCATTGAAAAGGCCTTCAAAAGACTCACACATGCCAAATTTACAAACATAAATATGTAAAAAAGGTTTATTTCTTGTTATAACATGCTAATGAATCATGTTCATCCTCTTCATACCCTAAAATCGGTGCTTCAAGGCTTTAAGTTTGAATAACATGCAAAGAAAGGCTATTTCAATGTAATTTCATGTGAAACTATAGAATTGTATGGCCTTTTCCATATAGCTGAGGATTGGAGATTTAATATGAGGATATTTCATGGTTTATATAATAATTTAAATGAAAAAGGATCTAATACAAGCCTAAAACTAGTTCCCTCTAGTCATTTATCTTCTTTTCACACAGTGAGAGCCCTTCAAGTTTGTAGGTGGTACAGCCATGAGATAGAAAACCAAGGTCTAAAATTTTGGATAAATAAATTATTATAAAATATATTCCATATATGTAAAGTGGTTCTAAATTTTTTCCTCCTTAATTAACTATCCCTTTAAATTCAAGGTACTCATTATCTCTCCTTCATCCAAGCACACAAACAGTTTTATGAGTTTTCTCTTCACTCAAGCATCATGGTAGAAAATTTCAAGATTGTGGAGCCTATCAAGAACATAATTAAATTTTATATGGTGTTCATAAATTATTTTTAACACATGTGATGGCCATATGGATCTCATGAATTCATGAAATTGAAAATCTATAGTTTATAACCTTGTAAAAGAGAGTTGTATGTTCTAGGAGAGAGAAAGAGTTTCAAGGATTATTGGATTCTTGTTTGCATGGGTATCCTTAATGTTTTATCTACCTAATTAATTATTATAAAAGGTTTTTAAAAATATTCATATCAATTAATCCATTAATGGCTCTCAAGAGTTCTCATGTATTCCCAATTTGGCATATGTTAAGGTTTCCTAGCATTTATTAAGGTTTTTTACAAACTTCTAGGTTTGCATTTGCAAAAATATATGCTTGTCAATGACCTCCAAAGTGGCTTGAATATTTTTAATATGTGTATATTATTAATTAATTGCCTTCAATACTACCTAATGATGGGATTTAGTGTTCTTTTCACCTCTTTTATGTTTCTTTCTAACACACTGTTGTAATGCTCCATTTTCAATTTCATTCAATGTTGACATCATCCATCTCATATCACCACATTTAAATTAATTTAAATCTCATAAATATAATATAACAAGGATTTAAAATGGGTAAAACTGATCATGATTATGAAGGAAGATATCCAGACCTTGAAACCTTGCTAAAGAGAGAGAAAACATACACCTATAACTAACATGAAATATAGTCAAGACTTTTTTGAAAGTACAAGGAAAGAGAGACTAGTGAATATCTCATTTAAGGTTTTTTTTCATAAAGTTTCAATGGATCAAGGACAACTTCATTAATATTGTTTTGATAACTTTTTCAAGGAAATATACATCCATAATATCTACAAGCACCAGTCAACGTCCACCAACAGCTATGCTAGCAAGAGGTGAAGTTGAAGATGAAAAAAAGAAGAAACTTAAATGTTAGGAGGGATAATTAGGCTCAAAAATAACTTAAATTAAATCATAAGTATTAGCTAAATAATTTATGTATTGGTGTTGTTCAAAATCTAGAAACTTTGTCATAGTCTGTACAAATAGCCCACACATAGTCAAGCATGTGAGGAAGAAAGGACTATCTTCAAGATGTTAGAGTATATAGTGATTATAATAAAATGTTTATAGGTTTTGAATATGGGATTAGATAAAATTAACCCTAGGAATGGATAAAATTCAAATAAGTACCTATCTAAATCCTAAACACCACCTAGAGCTGTATTTAGGAAGGTTCTTAAAGTGTATAATCTTGAAACACATCAAGATTGTCAAGAAAATATAACTATGCCTTAAGGATAAATTATTTTTTTACCTATGTTTGAAATTTTCAAGGAATTTTTAAGAGTATATAAATTTATTGGCTTAAAAATATAAGATAACACAAAAATTTGCCTCATAGAAGTTGATTTTTAGCCATGAAAACATAGGTCTACTTCTAAGAAAGAAGAGAATGATAGTAAAATGGTCCATGATTGAGTTTCATATTAAATGGTGGAGTCTCATGATAATGGAATGTTAATAAGATAAATAATTATAAAATGAGTGTATAGAATGAAGAGGGGGATCCAAATAGTAACATAGTCCTGCCTATACACAGTCAACATTGTAAGGTAGTTTTGAGAGATTTTAAGATATTTGAAGCGTCTATAGGTCAAATAAAGACTCAAAATTTGGTAAAAATCACAATTAATTTTTTTTTAATATTATAATTTCATTTTTAATGTATTAATATTATTATAAGTGGTCACTATTTTGACATAGTCCCCTTCTTATCTCATGACAGTTACCATTGGAGCTAGGAGAGCTTCTTGGAGGCTTACAGGTTTAGTAGGATGTCTGAATCTCATGGGAGTGTTTTATAAGCTTAATAATATAATACCAAGTCTTAATAAACATTTTTATAATGGTTATTTTCATTAATTCCATGCAAATCATGCCCTTGAGGGCTAGCTAAGCAAGAAAGACCAAAACAGGCCTATGTGCTCTTAAGACTCTTTACTTATTTTAAGACTTGTTGAAAATGTATTAACATTTAAGAAATGTTTCATAGGGGTTGTAAATTTTATATTATTTCTATAATATCAATGTAGATGAGGTAATAATCAAACTTAATCCATCAGGGTTTGACAAGTTATGACTGCTTGAAACCCTAGGGTAGTGAAAAGAAGGCATATAGAGAATTTAATGACTTTGAGGATTATAATAATGAGTAATTATATTTATAATAATATGTTTTAATAATTTTAAAACTCCTTTAACTCTATTCATGAAGGAGAAAACATGTGCAGACCTCTACCTTATTTAAACATGTATTCATTCCTACAGGTAATTCTAAGAAGCATATAGACAAAGTTGAGTGTAGTCATTAAAGGGTAGTTAAATAAGGTTTTAAAAAATTATATAATATGATATTAATATTTAAAATATTTATTATCAACTAAATTTTATTTGAACATCAAAACTCAATTTTAGGCCTCAAACTAGCCTTAAGACCTGTAAGGCCTATAACACCAAAGGACATTTGTAGACCCTATCAAGCGAATATGACATCATGAGAAGGTAAAATGATTTTTTATAGGTCATAAAAGAGTTATCATAAGTATTTGATATCAACTAAAATGTTAATTTCAATTTCAAGCATAAATTTGAACTATGTAGTATAAGACACTCATTTGACCCACCTGATCAAGTGCTCATATCTTTCACCACAAGTAGAGTTTTTTCAAATTATCTTATAATTATTTGAGGACCCATATTAAATTAAAATAAATGATTTTTCTTATGGTCTGAGGTTTATGTAACATCGCTAAGAGCATAAGCATGTCAAGAATACAAGTAGAACCCTATAGGCAAACTTCTTTGTGTATGTATCTTCGCACACCATTTTCATGGAAACCCAATACTATAAAGAGATTTTAAGAATATATTTAATAAATATTCATGTATATAAGTTTTTTTTAAGAGTTTTATGTTTTATGAACCATCATTAAGAAGGTTCACCTCCAAAACCCTATAAAATACTCCTACATACCAGTTTTGAGAAAAGGGAAACTTCTTGTAATCAAAACCCCATGAATCATCATAAAAGATATTTAATGATTAATTAAAATTATATATGTTCCTAAAAATGGTACTTTGTTTTACGTAATTGTATGTACATATCATAAATAGGGTTTTTTGAAGAAAAATTGCATAATATAGAGGTATAATGTAGTTTAATGAATTCCAATCCATGGAGAGTGAATTTTGAAATTTTTTACTCCAATTATTTCCATAATATTCTCAAAACCATGCATATAAATTCCTCTATGATCTCACTAAAAATAGGTAATCTACTAAAATTTAAGGCAAGCTGACCTAGTCAACTAGTTTGACTAATTTACAGGTGTTGGTTGCCATGGAGGACTCATTTCATGGTATAAGAAATTGATTAATGTCTAAAAATAATTATTTTTTTAGGTTATAATGGTTTAATTTAGGTTATTATATCCATAAAGTACAAAAAGTTAGACAACTAGGCCTATTTGATTAATCAAGTGAAGTGAAAAATAACATATAAGGGTTAAAAATGATTTGATGAATAATATGCATGTCATATAACTAACATTTTACTTTCCAATCACATGCACATCTGGACTAGAGTATAAATCAATGCAAATGAGGGATAAAGAATGAGTTCACTATTCTTAAGTAACAATCACTCTAGTTAACTGATCATGAACTAGAAATCAATGCATGTTCCATGGTCTTTAAGCATGAATAAGTCATTCAATTATTTTGATATCATGTTAAGAGGAGTTATCAAACAAAAAAATGGTGTATCATGCTAGAGAAAAAGTTTCAACAACTTAAATAGGACCCACCACCTTGTTTTCAATGCCAAGAAACTCATGCAAAGATCATACAACACCATCAAAATAAAGATAAGTTCTGGGGACTATTTACTACAAGTTGTAATTGAATTTGAATTGAGTTTATGATTAGATAACTCTATCTTCTTTCCTCTACACCACATTGGTTTGTTGTCTTCTCATTTTTTCTATATTCATGTTTAGAGGCCTATTTTTACGACCCCTTTATTGGGCATGATGAAACTCTACCAAGATTGAGCTTTGTAAACCTCTTGAGTGAATAAAATGACTATTTTTAGATTCATTTATATAGGTTTAGTGTGACTATATTAGTTTGATTTTCACATGTGGTAGTATTTTCTCCCTTGGTAGGTCCTAATCTCATCTAGTTACTAATATTTCATATTATGTAGATCATATATAGTGTTTCATGTTGAGTAACTAAGCTAACGGTGGATATATTGAATAGTTAATGCCTTAAATTAGGATTTAAATCATTGCACTCGTGCTTTGATCACTTGATGAAACCTCTATGTGAAATACTATTTCATAATAATCCTTTAGAGTTTTAGAATTCAATGAGTTGCATTACTTTCTAGTGTTTTATGAGTTTAAATAGAATGGATGAACTAGCAATACAAATGTATCACCATCAGTAGAATAAGATTTACCTTTTAGTTTCCTTCTAACCCTTTTCACCCCAACATATAAAGTATTTTTTAGTAAATGTGAGAAAATTAGATACATCAAAGGAGATAGACTCACAATCTAGAGGTTTGGTCTATCTATAGGTATCCCATAGCCTTAGACCACTCCATTGTTAGTCTAGGTTTGAAGTAGATGTGAGAAGTCTACTTCAATAGGGTGAAACTGGGGTTGTTAACAATTCTAGCATGCCCAGTGGGATATAGATCCATCCATTGAATTATTCATCTACAATATTTTGGTCTTCATAAGTATTTTTAATTATTGATGTGGTCATCATCTTAGAGTTAAAGGGTGGATCTTGTTCATAAATTCAATTTTTTTCATGTGTCTTGTGATGAATAATGCAATCCTATGGAGAATTTTTTTTTCATGCATCTCCTTATCAATATACCTATGATCAATTCCATTTCCAATTTAATCCTTATCATCTCATCCTCACCCCTATCAGCCCTACCATGATCCATATCAGCCTTATGATGAGCCTCACCAACCCTATATATAACCTTATCGGTAGAATGGTGACTCATACCAACCTTATGATAACCCACATGAACCATGTTATCCTTTATATGAGCCATGTAAGTTCCAAGATCAACCACCCTTCCAAGACTCATAATTTTTATGATGAGATTAAGGAGATGAAGAGTGTAAGTAAAATGATTATTGAAGAAATTTTAGGCTTGATACAAGAAGAATCAACTAAACAATTTCAAAAGACACTACCTCTTATTGCCCCATGCCACTATCCATAGATTGCAATTCCACCTCAACAAAACGTTTTACCAATCATGCCCCAAGCTAAAATAATTTCAGTACTAGAGGTTCTTAAACCTAACTTTCCATCTTGAAATGAAATTTAGTATTCAAACATAATTCAAGATGTTGAATTCAAGAACAAGAATGAGATCATTTAACCTCCACTCCTCCCTCCTCAAGAGCCCAAGGTCTTTTCTTCATGGCAATATATTTAAGGAAATATGTAGTAGAAAGAGGAGGTGAAGGTGATCAAAGTTGAACATCCCCATGAATAGAATTAATCATCTATGATAACAGCTTTGGACATATCTCATATTATTAAGTATTTTCAAGGAAGATCCATGCCAATCTTTGAGAAATAACCTCTCCTATGTGAGGTAAATAAAGAAAGTTCAACTGAGATGAATGAAAATGAGAGAGCATTGAGTAAACATGAAAATAACATCATCATTGGGACTAATTCAATCTCCTAGAATATATAAGGAAATGAATTTTAAGAGGTTGTTGAGATGCACGATGAGTTATAAGTATAAGAACAATTACAATAAAAAGAGGTTAATAAAATATAAGAGGAAGACACTTTAGTTAAACAAATTGAAGATGTTTCTAAAATTTATATGATCACATAGTAGTTGACATTCATTATGATAGTCCACAAGAGATTTCAGAAATGGTAGAAGATAAGTTCAATCCAACTAATGAAGATGAAGAACAAGTTCACCTTTCGACAATGCTAAATCAATAACTAGATGTTAAAGATGAAAAAAGTTCAATTGACCAATTTAAGATACCCAAAAATGATTTATAACCTTATGATCATGATCAAAAAAGTGATATACTTTCTCTTATGCCTTCTACTCTTCAAAGTGAAGAAACTCTAATTGCACTTCAGCTTGGTAAAAATAAATCACTAGACTTTTTTGACATTATCCCTTCAAGTTATTCTTTACTTCAAGGTGATTCATTTCAGGTTGAGAGAAGTAGTCCCATCAAGTAGGAAGCAACCAAATCTTCAAGAAATCAAATTCAAGAGGTTTTTTTCTTAGGAGATGACTTGTTTGAGTCTCTTAAGTAAGGTTATAAACTCGTCACTCCATCTTCAAATGTGTTATAGTTTTTGGAGGTTGGAAATAAACTCAAATGGCCACAAGAAATCATGAAATTAGATCCATCTTTCTTAGATGCCAACCTTGTATCCATAATATAAGAACCACTTCAAGCTACCCAATATTACCATAATTATCAGCTCATGACTCAAGAAGAATTAAGATTATTATTTCAAAGTACATGGATATGGGAGGAGTATGATTGGGTCTTGGACTCACATCTATAATTCATGAACTTGAATTGGAACTATAAGAACCATTTACATCTCCAAGAGACTATTAATGTGCAAATGATCTTAGATTTAAGAAAGAGTTATCAAGAGGTAGAAATCATGATTTAAGATTCCATGGTGGATAATCAAGTTTTCCATTTGACCCTAGAGGAAAGCTTTTGATTTTAGGTTATCTATTTAGGTTGTTTGTCATGTTTCAAAAAGTGAATAACACAAGTAATAGTCTATTACCTTATTATTATATTTTTTTATTTCTTGTTTCCTTAGGTTAGGTGTGCTTATTAGTTTATTTGTTGTTCTGTGTGTTGTTTCATTTGTGTCTCATTGTT
The DNA here is from genome assembly GCA_037957365.1 of Torreya grandis. NCBI lineage: Eukaryota > Viridiplantae > Streptophyta > Pinopsida > Cupressales > Taxaceae > Torreya > Torreya grandis. The sequence continues at coordinate 133,539 of JARHVA010006467.1, read as the reverse complement.
TTTACAGTCAAGAGAGGTGATACAAAATATAAAAGTCTATTTGGTAGTCAAGAGAGTCATCAAGCCATGTTGTTGTGTTTCATATTTGTTAATGCCATGTGAAATATAGTAGATCATATTGACTAGTAGACTATTCAACCCCTATAATTTGCCAAAAATATTTTCAATTCAGTCTGTTAGGGCCAAATACCACCCCTATAACTCAATTTTTTTAGGATACTGTTAGTATCATCTTCATGGTGATCAACTATGTATTTGACCTAAAAGAGAGTTTTTTTACCCTTTAAATGTCAAAATTGGAGTTGAAAATCCATTAAAATATCCAAAATTCCTTCAAATACATTAATATTCATGACTTTACCTTAGTCATAAGGTTTCATGCATTGAAAAGATCATTTAATGCAAGTTTAAGCATTGAAAAGGCCTCTAAAAGATTAACACGTGACAAATTTGAAAACATAAAGATGTAAAAAGGTTTATTTATTATTATAACATGATAATGACTTTTGATCATCCTTTTCATGCCCTAAAATTATCACTTCAAGGCTTTAAATTTGCATAACATGCAAGGAAAGGTTATTTTAATGTAATTTCATGTGAAAGTATGGATTTGTATGACCTTTTCTATGTAGTGGAAGCCTAGATATTGAAGATTAGGATATGTCAAATGTTTTATAAGATTTTAAATGAAAAAGGATCCAATATAGGTCTAAAATTGGTTCCCTCTAGTCATCTAGCTTCTTTTCACATAGTGATAGCCATTCAGGTTTGTAGGTGGTACGGCCATAAGAGAAAAAACCATGGTTTAAAAATTTGGCCAGAGAAAGTAGTCTCAAAGAGATTATAGTTACGGTAAGTTTTTCTTAGTTTATTCCTTTCCCATTCATGAACCATCCATTTTAATTTAAGTCACTTATTATATTTCCTTCATCCAAGCAAGTAGATGGTTTTATGAGTTCTCTCTTCATCAGGGCATCATGGAAAAAAATTTCAAGATTGTGGAGTTTATCAAGAACATAAATCACCTTTCCATGGTATTCATCAGTTATTTTACACATATGTTATGGTTATATGGAGCTCATTAAGTCACCAAAGTGTAAATGTGTATTTTACAAGCATGTAAGTGAGAGTTGTATGTTTAAGGAGAGAGAAAAAGTTTTAAGAATTATTAGATTATTATTTTCAAGGGTCGCATTATATTATATCTACCTCATTAAATATTTTCAAATGTTTCTCCAAAGATTCATAGTAATGAATCCATTAATGGTTCTCAATAGTTCTCACATATTCCTAGTATAGAATATATTAAGGGTTCTTAATATTTGTTAAGTTTTTTTCCAAATGCTTATGTTTCTATTTGCAGTAATATATGTTTATCAATGACCTCCAAAGTGGTTTGAATATTTGGTCTATATTTATATGCCTCCTCCATGGTGTTCAATACTACCTAGTGATGGGACTCAATTTTATTTTCACCTTCTTTGTGTTTCATTCCAACACATTGTCTTATCACTATCTTTACATTGTTATAAGGCTCTATTTTCAATTTCATTCAATGTTCCCATCATCCATATCATGTCACCACATTTCCATTCATATCCATCCCAAAAATACACTATCATAAGGATTTAAAATGGGTACAAACCATCATGAGTATGAAGGAAGATATATAGATCTTGAAATCCTACTAAAGAGAGAGAAAACATACACCTACAACCAACAAAGAGTATAGTCAAGAATTTTTATAAAAGCAATAGGAAAGAGATACTAATGAATATATAATTTAAGGTTTTTTCATCATGTTTAAATGGATCAAGGAAAATTTCATTAAGACTATTTTTAGGACCTTTTCAAGGAAATATACATCCACATATTGTATAAGCACCAGTCAACGCCCACCTATAACTATGCTAGCAATATGTGAATTTGAAGATGAAAACAAGAAGAAAATTGCATGTTAGGAGGGATAATTGGGATAAAAAATAAATTAAATTAAATAATAATTCGTATTTAAATAATTTATGTTTTTGTGTTGTTCAAAATCTAGAAACTTTGTCACAGTCTGTATAAATAACCCACACACAGTCAAGCCTATGACGAAGAAAGGCCTATGTTTAAGATGTTTGAGTATAGAGTGATGAGAAAGAAAATTTTCAAGGTGTCAAATATGGAATTATATAAAATTCATTCCATAAATGGATCAAATTCAAATAAGGACCTATCTACATCCTAAGCACCACCTACAATAGGGTTTATGAAGTTTCTTAAAGTGTAAAATCTTGAAACACATCAAGATTGTAAAGAAACTATTACAATGCCTTGAGGATAAATGATTTTATACATAGGTTTGAAATTTTCATGTAATGGTGAAGATTATATAAATTTATTATCTTTAAATTAAAATATAGCACAAACATTTACATCATAAAAAGTGATTTTCAGCCATGAAAACACAAGTCTACTTCCAAGCAAGAAAAGAATGATGGTAAAATGGTCTATGATAGAGTTTCATAATAAATGGTGGAGTCTCATGATCATGGAAGGTTAATAAGACAAATAATTATGGAATTATTTCAAATTATGAATAGGTGAAAACATAAAAAGAGCACAGTCCTTTGCATATCAAATAGAGTCCTGCATATATACATAGTCAATGTTAAAAGGCAATTTTGAGAGATTTTGAGATTTTTTAAGAAGATATAGGTCAAATAAAGACTCAAAATTTGGTAAAAATAATAATTAAATTTTTTTAAATATTATCATGCCATTTTTAATGTCTTACCAGTGGTCTAAGTGCTCACTATTTTGACACAATCCCCTGCTTGTCTCATGATAGTCACCATTGGAGATAGGAGAGCTTTTTCGAGGTTTACAAGTTTGGTAGGGAGTATAAATATCATATTAATGTTTTTTAATATTAATAATATAATAATTATTATTTATAATAATTTTAATAATGGGCATATTCACTAATTCCATGCAAATCATGCACTTGAGGGTTACTTATTTAAGAAAGACCAAAATAGGCCTATGTGCACTTACGACTCTTTACATTTTTTAAGACTTGTTGAAGATGTATACACATTTAATAGAGTATTTATATGTATTTTAAATTTTATATGATGTTTATAATCTTAGTGTAGATGAGGTAATAGGAAAACTCAGTCCATCATGGTTTGACAAGCTATGACTGCTTGAAACCCTAAGGTAGTGAAAGGAAGGCATATATAGAATTTTGTGAATTTTAGGCTTGTAAAAATGAATAATTATCTCACTAATAACATGTTTCAATAATTATAAAACTAATATAACTCAATTCATGAAGGAGAAAACACTTTCAGACCTCTACCTTATGTAAATAGGCATTCATTCCTATAGGCAGTTCTAAGAATCATAGAGACAAAGTTGAGTTCAAGAATTAAAGGATAGTTAAAAAAGGTTTAAAATAAATTATATAGGATTATATAAATATTTAAAATTATTATTATCACCTACAGTTGTTTTTAACATCAAAACTTAGTTTTAGGCCTAAACCTAGACTTAAGACCTATAAGGCCTATAACACTAAAAGACATTGTTGGACCCTATCAATCTAAGATAAAATCATGAAAAGGTATGATGAGTTTTTTAAATCCATAAATGAGGTATTATAATCAAGTGAGAATAAAGGAAAGGTCAATTTCTCTCTCAAGGAGAAATTTGAACTATGCAGTCTAAGACACTCACTCGACCCACCTGATCAAGTGTTCATATCTTTCACCATAATGAAAGTTTGTCCAAATTATCTTAGAATTATTTGAGTAACATTATTTAATTATAATTTATGAATTATTGAGGTTGGTTTATGCGTTCAGGTTTATGAGCCATTGCTAAGAGCATATGCATGCCAAGAAAGTAAGCAGAACCCTACATGAAAACTTCTTTATGTACGTATCTTTTCACAAATTTTTCATGGGAAAAAAATATTATCAAGAAATTTGAAGGGGTGTATTTAATAAATATTCATGAAAATAATTTTTAGTTTGGAGGTCTATACTTTATGAACCATCATTAAGAAAGTTTACCTCCAAAACCCTTATATAGAACAGTTTTGACAAAAGTGAAACTTATTGAAATAAAAAACACATTAATCATCCTAAGATATCTTTAATTATTAATTAAACTTATATAGGGTCCTATAAGTTTTACTTTATTGTATGTAATTATACAGACATGGTAGAAAGTAGAGTTTTTTGAAGAAAAAGTGCAAAATACAGAGGTACAAGGCATTTTAATGAATTCCAATCTAGGGAGAGTGAAGTTTGGAAATTTTTATTCCTCTTAAATCTATAATATTCTCACAACCATTCGTATAAATTCCTTTGTGATCTCATTCAAATTATCCATTCAGCAAAAATTTAGGACAAGCTGAACTACTAAACTAGTTGGACTAATTTGCAGGTGTTGCTTGCTAAAGAGAAATCATTTCATGATATGATACATTGGTTCATGTCTTAAATTAACTATATTTTTAGGTTATAATTGTTTCATATAGGTTATTATATTCATTAAGTTTAAAAAGTTAGCCTACTAGGCCTAATTGTCCTATTGGCCTATTTAATCAATTAGGTGAAGTAAAGTGAAGAATGGGATCAAAGACATAAAAATGAGTTGATGAAGAATATCCATGACATATAAATAACCTTTTATTTTCTAATAACATTCAAAGTTGGACCAAAGTGTAAATTAATGCAAAGGAGGGATAAAGAAGTTAACTATTCTTAAGTGACAATCACTCTAGTTAACTGATCATTGACTAGAAACCAATACATGTTCCATGGTATTAAATCATGAATAAGTCATTAACTTATATTTATCTCATTTAAAGAGGATTTATCAAACCAAAAGTGGCACAGCATGCTAGATAATGAGTTTCAATAAGTCAAAGAGGGCCCACCACCTTGTTTTCAATTCCAATAAGTTCATGCAAAGATCATGAAACACCATCAACATAAAGAGAAGTCTTGGGGTATATTTACTACAAGTTTTTAAAAAAATTAATTTATTTGATTATTATATAACTCTCTCTTCTCTACTTTACACTAAATTGGTTGGTTCTCTTCTCATTTTTTATATATTCAGACTTAGAGGCCTATTTTCAGGATCCCTCTCTTGGGCATGATGAAAATTTTCCAAGATTGAGCTTTGTAAACCTCTTGAGTGAATAAAATCACTATTTTAAGATTAATTTATACATATTTAGTTTTATTATGTTGGTTTTATTTACACATGTGGTTGTATTTTCTCCCTAGCAGGTCTAAATCACACATAGTTACTAGTATGCCATATTATGTAAATCATATACAGTGTTTGATATTGAGTAACTAATATAATAATGGATATATTGAATGGTTAGTGACTTTAATAAATCTTTCCATCATTTCCCTCATGATTTATCACTTGTTGAAAACTCTATGTGAAATACTATTACATAATAATCCTTTGGAGTTGTAGAATTCAATGATTTGCATTACTTTCTAATGTTGCATGAGTTTAAATAGAGTGGATGAACCAAAAATATAGGTGTATCACCATATATATAATAATATTTCCATTTTAGCTTCCTTCTAACCCTATTCACCCTAAAATACAAAGTATATATTAGTAACTGTGAGCAAATTAGATAAATCAGAGGAGCTAGCCTTACAATCTAGAGGTCTGGTCTAGCTATAGGTCTCCCAAGCATTAGACCATTCCAATGTTAATCTAGTTTTGAAGCAAATCTAAGCAGTCTACTTTAGTATGGTGAAACTTGGGTTTCTAATAGGTATAACATTAGTTCCTAATTTTGTTTGCACATATATATCATATTTCATTCAAATAACTTTATTCTAGGTAGTTATTATCTTACATGCATTCTTTGCATGAGATTTGATACATAGTTATATTTTTTATCATGTATTTTTAGACTTTAATTGATATATGAGGCCTTCCCCATCCTGATATTATATATACTTGTATCCACCTAGTCCCAAAGGGAGGAGAATTTCAGCTATTGCGATTAATAAGAAATTTTGAGAAAAGTTTTAGAATTGGTCTTGATGTTAAAATATTGATTATTCTCCAAACCTATGGATTGTGTAGTTTATGTCATTTTTTATATCTTATTTTTCTATTTATGCATGATTTTTCCTTTTAATATAGTTATTCTTATATTTCTATTGTTGATTTGAATTGCCTTTTGCATGTTAATTATAATCAACCCTTGTAGATGTGCCAACACAATCTTAGAAATGTAGTGACCTTTGATTATATATGCCTAAAGTTTACCATAATTATTGTTTCCTTGGAATTATGATTGTGATTGATTTTTGGTTTGATCTTATCAACTTACAAAAAACATTGGGTTTTAATAAATTGTCCAACATTTAATTCAAGTGTTGGCTTGGAAAGGTCTCATTTTGCTTGACTAACAAGCTTCCTTTTTTATCTTACCTTTACCTTTTTTGATTTGGTCTTACACCCCTTATGTTAGATCCATCATAAATCCACCCATCTCAAGTAGATTCAGATTCTTCCATAGCTAACCCAGCCATGGTAAACAAATTACTTCTCTCCCTGTTATTCCACCAATATGTTGTTTACAAAATTTAATACCCCACAACTCATGCCTTGGAGTGATTTTTTATTTAATAAATCCTGAAACATTAGAGGATACCTCATAATGTTTTTAGGGTGTGTATCAAATACAAATAAACAAAAATTACTATAGATTTTTCGTATTAAATTAAATTTTATTAATACCATTTGTTTTGTGTATCTAAGTTGATAGAGCATATTTTATGTTGTAATATTTTTTATTTTACAAGTAATTAAATGTATAGTGGGGAACTGAGATTTTGTATTATTTATTTCTTTTATTTCATTCATGCATATTATGATATAGATGACCTTTCATTTTAAGTTTTATAAATAATATACATTAAGGAGTGGAAAGCTTTCAATCTCTCTTGTATTTGTGTGTATTTCACTTACTCATTTACATTTATTTATATTCAATAGTGTATTATAAAACTACTTTTCAACTATGGATTTACTCTTTTTACAACTAAATATATGATACTACTAACATAATTCACTCATCACGGGAAAATATGGAAACTATTCTAATAGATAATTAGCCACTGATAACTCCTCCCCCATGATTAATAAATAAAAATAAAAATAAAATAAAAAGGTTTGGTGTTTTTATTTAATTTAAGAAAGTAACATATACATTTAGGGTTTTCATTTTGAATGTAATGAATTGACAAAGATAATAAAAATAATTATAAGATCTGGTGTAAGTATATTTGATTTGGGATAGTAAGATATATTAATATTTATTTGAACAATTTTTTTTAGATTATAAATTTAAAAAATTAATGATATAATCATTAAATATCAAATGTTTTTACAATGTATAAAAAATAAATTAAGATTTTAAAAGTAATTAGGGAGCCAGATATTTGATCAAATTTTAAGATTACAATTTGATGTATATAATTTGGTAAAAACTATGAAAAAGAAAAATTTATCAAACATACACATCTTACAATCAATTATAGATTAAAAAAATTATCTATTTACTTAACTAAGTCTAACCTTGAAAAAAGGGTCACACTTCAACAAGGATAATTAATGATCACCCAATAATAAGTGAATATTTTAAAAATAAATTCACAACTAAATTATAAAACAAAATTTATTAAATATACACATATTTATAATAATCAAATATACTAATTATCTCTTTGATTAACCAACTGAAACCCTTCAAAAAATGGGACATCACATTTCAACAATGATATTTAATAACCTAATATGAATATTGATTTAGACTGTGATAAAAATTATTAGCTTGTCCTAAAAATATATTGATAGGTGATATAAGCACCACTGACTACCCCATTAACACACTTTTAAAATAAAAAATACTCAAATATGGTGATTTTACAATGCAATGTTATGGTGATATACATAATTGGGATTTGAATATCAAGTCATCACATATATAACATTTTTTGTTTGACATGGTGAAAGTACATGTTTTACATGGATCATGTAACTAGAAAGTTAACACAAATATTTAGAATGACACAAAAACAAACATCACCAAATAATCTAGTCCTCCAGACTAAACCAAAAATTAGATAAACTTCTTACAAAAAACCTTTAAAACCCCATGAATATTAGACTAAGCTTCAACTAAAAATAAGAGTAAAATAGATAAATATTATAGAAAAATATTAAGTAGTAGACTCCTTAGAATTAAATAATTCACAAAGGTATCTAGCCCAATATTTTCCTTGTCCTCAATGGTTTTTACTTTCATTACTTATCATTGGGTATGTTTGCTTGGGTATTCTTCCTTGTCTAACGCTACTTTATTTCTACCTAGACTTTTGGAAGAATATTTCTCTATCTTGTCCTAGATTAAGAAACTTTTATTTCCCTTATTACTACCAATTCCACTTTACGTGTTCTTTATACCCTCAAAAGGAGTTATGGTTGGTTTGGGTTTCAGCACCACCCCTTTCTCGTTCTTAGGAGTATTAGATTTTCCCCTACTAGTTTGAGTACTGACACCAAAAACTCTACAAATTTATAATTTATTTATTAGTTTCTTAGCCTCACCATTAAAGAATTATATTCATACATATATTTCATGATAATCCTTCCCTAATGTTCCATTTTATCCTCTAAATTCATTAGTTTCCTATTATGAGTTAAATAGAGGTATACAATATCTTTCTTCTCATTCTTCTCCTTGGATTCAACCATTTTATTAGTTTCTTTAAAATTTGAATCAAGAATCTTCATCCTAAATTATTTTATGTATTTTTATACCTTCCTATTTGTGGATCTTAGAGACTAGGGTTATGAATTTACCTATTTTTCCCTCATATAGAAACTCCCTTGAGTGATTGCTTTGAGAATGGGTCTTATCTAGTTTCTTTAGAAGAGTTTATAATTTCTTCTTTAACTTCCTTTGACTCCTTTAGATCCTCCTCATAATTAAATAAAATATCCTTATCCATATTATACACCTCCTTTCCTCTTAAGGAATCCCTTTCTTAACAATGAGTAAAATTAAACCCTGATTGATTGAAACATAGTCACCAAGATTTTGATAAATTTGAAAAATACATACAAAAAACTAAGTATATATCCCTTACATTTATTCAGGAGAAGGAAATGGTGTGAGAATATGACATGAAATTTTATTTCTAACATGATGTACTTCATGATTTATAACCATATATCTTGCCATTACTTTGACAAGTTCACCCTTGGAAAGGCTTTCTTATCGGTGATGATGTCCACTTCATAATTGAATAATTTCTTCATAACCTCCTATTTTATTAAAAATAAATGAATTCCTTGGTACCCACATAGCTCATACATATTACTTAGTTTTTTCTTCTAAAATTCTCATCTTCACTCCTCTCATATGCACTTTTTGATGGTGTCATCCTAGGGCAAAGTCCTTGGACACCTCCTCATTGTATCTGATAATTATTGTCATGAAATCTATTATTCCTTCCTCTTAAAGTTTTCACAATACTTTGGGATAATTATCAGATTCCACATACAAAATGGTTTTGATTATATCTATATCCCCTCTCATGGCTAATTTCTTTCTCATTCTTAAACTCATGAACCATGCCACCTTCTCCAATATCTTCACCCACTTCACTAGGGCATTATGTAAGGTATTATTGATTATGTTTCCAAACTTCACATTATTCATGCACTTCACCCTTACCATGTAATGAATAATGGGGTATTTATAATTAGGATTCATTACTTTATATCTAATCATTAGACTTGTATTTTTTGCAAATAATCCCCTTCTCTAGGGCTAATTATGAGTCTAGAATCATTAACTAGTATGTTAAAAATTTGGAGTGGTAGAACATCATCATTTTTCCAAATAATTTTTTTTATTAAATAATCCTAAATTAACCATCCCATAAGTGACTTTATTTCTCTCTCTAAACACATGGTCAATAGTAACCTCTTTATAATGTTTTAGTAATCCTCTTGCATCTTCAATTTATTTTTTAATGGACTAGGAAGGTTTCAATTTTAATAAGAGGGTATTAAGGATGTTTATGAAATCCCTTCAACCATAATTTTTTTAATTCCCATATGAACTACTAGTTTTATGCTTAGAGAGCCACTTTAGCTCAACCACAGGGTTGGTTTGGGATCCCATGGACCCTACGCAAGAAGCTAGAATTCCCTCCTCAAAATATATAATAACCCTTCCACCTATTTACATACTAAGGTTTCTCTTAGATGCCCCATAAAAGTTTAAATTCCTCTATTTTTGTTGATTTTTGAACTATTTTACTTGACATCTGTTAAATTTTTTATCTAATTTTGACCACAGGTTTGATGTTCCACTTTGAAAGGATATAATATTCAAAAATAGAGGCTGATTTTTTGTCTTTTAGAGCAAAATCCTTCCAACTTTTTATAATGGATATATAAATTCTATAGAAATAAGTTTTGAGGATAACATTTTTGTAGTAAAAAATTTATTCATTCTTAGTTTTCTACATATCCTAAAAAAATATTAGGGAGGATTAGATGCTACAAGAATAATAGAGAGGCTAGGTTACAAGGTGGTTTACACTACAAAATGAGATCTAAGAGAGAGCCTGGTTTGAACCAAACAACATTAAATTTCAAAATTATGAGATCCCATAATTTATAAATAAAGGCATAGTCTATAAGGATGTGGGAAATCATTTCCTCTCTAGATTTTCATAAGACACATTGGTTATGGATAATCAAGCGTCTTTTGGTTAGATTTTCAATAGTGAGGATTTTATAATGAGTATCCATCCAATAAAAGATGTTGATCTTGGGGGTAAGATGTTTGACCCATAATACCCTCTAGCAATCCTAGTCATCATCCTTACTCAAATCAACCACATAGCCATATTTTATAAATAAGTAATTTTTTTCCTTCACCAACCAAAAGATGGAATGTTTTTAGGGTAGATGGAAATATGGACCCATTAAAGTTTTGATTTCAAGTCTAGAAGAGCCTAGTTAGTTTCCTCATTGGTTGAAGTGAAATATAAAATTTTCCACTTCTTTATTCCTTAACAAACATCTTATTAATATTTAATATTTGTACCAGAGTGATTTTTGAACACTAAACTAAGTCTCACCAAGGGTATTTTGAAGCAATAGGATGTTGAAAAATCTAAGGATCATTGTATAACTCAACTTTTACCCATTTTTAACACTCCATATTTTGCCTTTTATTAACAGGTTCTTATTAAATGAAATGTATTTCCATAAGAAATATCCATCTCATGGTCCATCCTATCCTAAAATACAATCATATTCCCCACCTTATAAATACTTAGCTTTGATTATTTTTGTCCATTGATTGTCCTCATTAATCACCTTTCACCCTTGTTTAGCAAGGGGGGATTGGTTCATAGTTTTAACCCTTTTAAAGCCTAGGCCTCTATGTGCCTTAGGTAAAATTTTTCCCAAGAAACTAAAGGGAATCATAATCTATATTTTATTCCTAACCAAATAAACTTATGCTATATTTGTTCCACTTTGTCATAAATCTTATTAGGGATATGGAATAGTGACATGAATAACACAGGGATGTTTTTAATTTAATTGTTTAGGAGTTATAGTTTCCTAGATTTATAAAGTAGATGAGCTTTTTATCCTAATATCTTTATTTAGGTTCTATCCATTAGAGGGTTTAAAAATAAAGAGTGCATCCTTCCACTAAACCGAGGCATGCACAAGTATGTGGAAAATAACTTACTAATTTAACATCCCAGAATCCCTACCAACTTCTTTTGTAAACCTTCTAAATATTTAAAAAAATAAACTAAGATTTTTAATAATTTATAATTTGACCTAACACCAATTCATACTCGGATAAGATTCCATTGAAATATTTGGCTTAAGACATCATTGATTCACCCATTAAGAATGTATCATCTGTAAACTATTCATGGGTGAACATGGATTTTCTTGATGATACTCTTATTATTTTAATATATCCTTTCATTCTAGCTAATTATAAATGTCTCCAAGGGTATTATCCATCATAATTAAAAGATATAGGGATAGAGGTTCCCCTTGTATTAATCCTCTTCCTACCTAAAAAAACCCTTTTGGAACACCATAAAAAAAAATAGATAACATTGGAGATGAGATACAACTATGGATGAGGCTTATGAAATCATTATTAAATATAAATCTTTCCATCACCTTATCTAGGAATAATCAAAATACCTTATCATAGGCTTTATTCATATGCAGTTTTAAAAAGATGCATTGGCTAGATGAATTGGACATAGAATGGATAACTTCATATACTATTATTATCATGTCTATGATTTATCTCCCAGAAATAAAATTTCCTTGTTGTTTAGTTATGATATTTTATAGGAGATTTTTTATCCTTGAGAATAGAGTTTTAGATAAAAATATGTAAATAGTAGTACATAGACTAATGGGCCTAAAATATTTCATATGTTTTGCTTTAAGATTCCTGGGTATTATAATAAGGAACATGTTATTCAATTTTTTGAAGAATGTTCCTACTCTAAAGAATTCAATCATGGCTACCTCTATTTCATAATGAATGATTTCATATAATTGTTGAAAAATAGAGGAGGAAATTTATCTGAGCTCAGGGATTTATCACCTTCCACTGAGAAAAACACTAATTTGATCTATTTCAAGGAAGGTGTTTTCAAGAGATCAAGGTTATGACTCTAAACAATGACCCTTGGGATGAACCATAACAACTTATGATTTTGTCCTTATCAATTGGAATATTTTCAAAAATTATATTCTTGAAATATCTTGTGATTTATTCATCAACAATAGTCTCTTCTATGCACTTCCTTTCATCTTCCATACACATAACATTATTATCAATAAAAACCTATGAATTAGGGTTTCAATATCAAAAATACATAATTATAGTTTGAGTATACATAATTATTGTTCGAATATCAATCCCTCATATTTATAACATTATTTTCAATAACATTATGTTAATTATTCTTTTGATACCCATGGCCTATCCTAAAAAATGTGAATAGTTAGCAAATTCATGTTTTTATTAACGATAAATATGGGTTTTTAAGAGGGACCCTACCCTTTACATGAAACATTCAAGAATTATCATTAACTAGATAATACTATAATTCCTACAAAAGAGATCTAAAAACAACCTAACACTAAAATAACAACAAAAAAATGGCAATATTCATTAAACAGATATAAACCAACAAACAAGTAAGACCTTTTGAAACCAATTTCATTTCATAATTTGAGGGTCATATTCAATGGTTATAACTCCTTTCCTTTTCTTTTGATTTTATTACTCACCATCATCCATTTCCTTCCTTCCCCTAAATCTAACAAGATTTGAATGGAGAGTATATGAGCTTCACTTGGAGTACTATTTAACAATAGAACCTTGGATAACAAACCTTCACCTTTTACTTTGGACTTTAATAGAGTCTAAGACAACAAACCAATAATAAGTTTACATGTAGTGTTATTTTTAGATTTCTTGGCTATGACCTCCCCACATGGGGTTATTTCCATAGGAATTTTGAGTCCCATATTTAGAACTTCATTTTCATCTTCACTCTCAATAACAACTTTAACTATTATATGTTCTAGACCCACATCCTTACACCACATATTTCCTTCTTTATGCTTGATGCTTGGGTAATCATTAACTAAATGACCAGTAATAAAACATTTGTAGAATGTAAAAGGTAAGCCTTCATAATAAATAGATTATACCCAAGTTTCATCCCTCACAATAAAATCCACCTCAGTTGGAAGCTCTTTAGTAACATCAACATTAACCATAATTTGAGCATAAGTTTAATGTCTCCTTTCTTTTATTATAAGAATATTTAACTATTATATGTTTTAGACCCACATCCTTACACCACATATTTCCTTTTTTATGCTTGATGCTTGGTTAATCATTAACCAAATGGCCGTTCATAAAACATTTGTGGAATTTAAAAGGTAAGCCTTCATAATCAGTAGATTATACCAAGTTCTATCCCTTACAATCAAATCCATCTCAGCTAGAATCTCTTTATTAACATCAACATTAACCATAATTTGAGCATAAGTTTAATGTCTCCTTTCTTCTATTATAATATCCCCATGCCAAAATTCACCAACATAGTTACCTATGACTTTAAAAATAGTATGGTCCCAAAACTAAAGAGGTAGGTTTGTAATTCTTAACCAAATTAGTTTTTTATTGAAGGTTTTATTATGTAGGTTAAATGTAGGATTTTTAGTGTTTATCCATCATCATATGCTTCTCCAAATCCAATGAATAATCATTAAAAATAGTATCTTTATCCTTAACAAATCAATAAAATAAAATAAATATGCCTCTAGCATAAGGTCAGATTTCAATGTTAACTTCTACCAAGGCTTTCTAGAGGATGTAAATCCATATATTAAGGTATATTAAACTAGGATAGAAGCCATTAAACCTATATATCATGACATTATTTAAAATCCACTCCTTTTCTAGGATGACCTCTAATGATTGTGTTGAATATTTTGACCACAAGTCAAAATAGGTCAACCCCTATAGTTGAAAATTTTACATAGGGTTCATATAGGGTGTAATAAGGTTTAGGATGGTCTTAGTGAGGTTATTTGATGTGTCATTAGCTTTCTCACATTCATCTTTAGTCTTATGTCATTCTAGGGGTCATATTTGGGGTCATTTATGGGACTTGTACCATTTTCCATGTAAGACAAGTGTTCCAAAGTGTCTCTCAACATTAATGTGTTAGTGGAAGGTAGAAAATACTATTTCATAACTAAAAAAATGTAGGAGTAACATCAAAACAAGAATATCAAGTAGTTATAGAGAGTTTTGGTAGTTGTACAAACTATAGAGCATATTTGGCACATGGGGAGGACTTCAAAAGTGACCCTTTAAGTCCCTTCAGCTTATTTCCATGCTTGTTCACTCTTGAAAATCTCAAAAATGGAAAAGAACCATTTCATTCTTTCATTGTTGTCTTAAGTAAGTAGAATTGGTCAACCAATGTTTTGATGGTATAACCAACATTAGTTTAAGCAATTCAAATGAACTTGGTGGGAAATAATACCCTTTGTGTACTTCAATTTCATGTCAAGAGATTCAAGATTAGTGTATCAGGCTCTATGAAACATTTTTTAGAATTCCATTTCCTTTTTCTACTTGTTCATTCCCATACCTTGCAGGTTACTCTTCTATTTACATTAGTCTATACAAACCAATTGATGAAAGTATTTTTAGATAATTTTTACATCCTTATCTCATGGTTTCCATCCTTGGTTTCATGTGTGGAAGTTAATTGATGATTCAAAACATCTCAATTTGTTATTTTAAGACACCATTAGAGTTGTAGGTTAGACTTTTCATTTATTGCAGATTTTCCTCATGAAAATAGATTTAATATATATTGAGTAATTATCTTCAACTCCTATAATCATATTAATAATTTCCTCCTTTTTTATTTTTAGTCTAAAATAATAACATATTTATGAAGAACAAAATCATAACCATGCACAGTCAATTTCCTACATACATACAACTATAGGGAGGTAAAAGGAGCCTTGTACAATCACAGTGATGTGATGAAACTATGCCAAGGTGGTGAGAGTTTTCTTGAAGTGTATAAAAATTATTTTAAACCATTCAAATTGTTTTATATTGGTTGAGACAACCAATTATCCAATATGAACAATTTTAGAAAGAATAGGAAAAACTAATTTTTGTCGGGGAAATACAACCTAAAAATACTAAGCAATAAATATTAGTGGTCAATAATACTAATGTGATGTCACAAAAAAAATCTATAAAATATAAGGACCTACCCAAAAAAAGATAAATCAAAATATAAACCTAAAACAAATCAGTCACTAAAAGGCATCCTTCCCCAAGTCAAGACAAAGGGTCTTCATATAGTTTTGTCTTATCTACTACTAATGTGCATCTATAGGTGGTCCCCACAGAGGCTAAGTAGAGTTAAAACACAAGTATTTGAGCTTGATTGAAACCTATTTAAGGTTTAATAAAATGAAGGGTGTCATAACATCAATGGTGGGATCCTAAGTTATGAGGAAGATTTGAGAACCATGCTCATAGGTGAAGAAATTTTCTAAAGGGATATGTTACCTTAAAACTTAGGAAAAAAGTATTTTACCTTTTTTTAATCCTTCTATGGTAAGGTGACATGAGGTCTAGACAAATCTGAGTGTTTATTTATTATTTCCCATATGTAGGGGGAATTACTTGAAATTTTTTATGAATGGTTAGACAAGATAGGGTGATATAAGAGGGTTTCAAACTCAAATAATCTTTCACTACAATCTTTTAGTGTCATCTACAACACTTTAAAGTTCAAGTGACCCTATAATATAATAATGGCATGATAGTGGCATACTTTGCAAGACAAGTGATCTTATGTGAGATGACACTATACATTCATGATAAATAAAATGGGATGATGTTCAATGCTTGATGTATTTCATCGCCTAAAATAGGCCACTAGGTTTTTCTAATAAGGTGTCTACAGTTAGTTTGCAACATATAGTGTGTTGGTAATAACAAAATCAAAGCATAACCATGTGTACATAGTTGTTGTGAAAGTTGAAATAACACCATTGGCCTAAAAATAATTTTAAAGATTTGATGCATAGTTTTTTGACTCAAAGCAACTCATACAAGTCCCCCCTTTTGATCTAAAAGTATCACCTACAGGTTACCTATAGTATGCCAATGCACTAGAGCATAATAGTCTGGATGTTGGCAAGTCCTAGGGTACGATATAAGTATGTCCAAATATGACATGGGACTAGAGATATTAAATGGGAAACTAAACATGATACACACGTTTCAAAACATCCTACAAGGGTCTTACTTCCTTGAAATGAATGGTCAACATAGTACATAGTTTGTTAACTAGGCCTAGGTAATATAGAGTACATGTTGAGAAGGTGGGAAAAAAGTTGGGATGATTAAAAAAAATTATAATACCTCCATAATGGTGATATCCACCTCATTATATCCTTATAAAAAGGGAATAAGACAAGTACCAATCTCTAAATTTTTACTTACATCCATGATCACAAACCCCACATAGTCACTAGCTTTAAGGAATCTATCTTAGATTTTTAGAGTGTTAATGGGGTATATTGGTGTGATCCAAATCTTATATTATTTAGATAATGTATTTATGACCTAATTTATCCTCGCATATTCCCATTTTTCCTTATTAGATAGGGAAAGTTCCCTCTATTCTATTTCAGATAGAGGGCACTCCCAGAGAATTAAAACTATAGGTTTAGTATGGAGATAATAAGAAGATATATTGGGAAGTGTCAATAAATTGTACAAGTATTTATATATTTTTAATGACGTATAATATATATTTTTAATACCTCATAACAATTTTAAATTATATAGGGTGGTTTTGGACATCAAAAACACAATTAGGCCTATTAGGCATAGACTAGACCTAAAGCCCTAAAGGAGGCTAATCTCATTTATAACACCAAGTGAACATTATAATTCATTATATAACCTTAATATTGAGGTATATGGTTATTTTTAACCATTGTATAGTATATATATCACTCATGTTAGTCATTTTTGGCTCAAGCCTATCACAAGGTACTCAGATTGCACTCTCAAGCTCGATAGGCCATCTTTAAATGTTCACACTAGTAAAAACACATTGTGTCATACTCCAAGGAGTTATTAAATGTTTAATATGGTTCCTAAAATACTTATATTGTAATCTTATTAAGGTTTCAATTTTAGGATTGTATGAACAATCCTTAAGAGTCTAAAACACTATAAACTCTCCAAAACCCTTACCTGAGACCCAATTGGAAAGAAGTGAGTAAATATGAATATACGATAAATATTATGAATTTTAAATGGTTTTTTATTGAATAATACTCTCTAAGGATCCATTCCATCATTTTTTTGGTACCCTAATTGTATGAATAGGGTACATAATAGGCTTTCTTAGTAGATTTTTTATGTTGTATAGGTTTAGGGGAGAGTTGAAGGATGAGATTTAATTGGGAAGGTCAATTTTAAACTAATATAACTATTAATTTCATTTATTACTTAATAAAAACACATAAACACCTCTACTAAGTATTTCATCTTAGGCGGTCTTTGACAGATAATGGAAATGGAGAGTCATTAATAAGTGAGAAAGTGATAAGTGCAATTGGGGAGAATTTTAAGGTTTGTATGATGGATTGGTAGACAATGGTAATATTTAAAGGTTTCATATCACCATTTACATGGATTTTATTTATAAAATAAATACCATTTGGTGATAAATGTAAGGACAGACACATAAAACTAGTGATGGAGACTACAAATGATGAGAACAAGTGTCTAGAAGAAGACTAGCAGTTGGGAACACATATAATACATGTTGAATATTTTTTATAACCATTAAATTATATTTCACATGTTTCATCTCTCCCTAATATATTTTGTATGGCTTAATATAGTCTTAATGATGAAGGTAGTTTCAAGAAACCAACTCAGAGTACCCTATGTTAGTTTTGGGTAGTTTGATGTTTATTAGGGACATTTATCCAAAGAGACATTTCATGGAATATTTCATACTCCATTAACCTAAAAATTTAACTCTCACTCTCATATTTACACTTTTTCTTGTGACTCTTGAGCTTCATTCTTCTTTCCTTCTTCACATTCTATAATGCTAGCCATTTTGGCTCTTGTATTCTATTTCCACACCTGGTATGGTGAAACCCTGCTAGTTTGATGTTGTAATTTGCCTTTTAAAAAGATTTTAAATATGATTTTAAGTTCATAAAAATATTTTATAATTGTTTTAAGTGATGTATGGTGAGGTCTAGTGATAATTATCTATCCTTACTTCTCTTTATCCTTTCATGTTTGGTGCAAGAAGTTCCCACTCTAATAGATCATATGGAGCATAGATAGTGTGTTAGACTACTTTACACTGTAAAAGTATCTTTATTTTCAGAAATATGGCCTTTGGTTCACTTACCTTAATTATTTGCATTCATATCACCTCCATATTTGAAATACTAATGTTAGAGTATTCTAGGACTTTGAAGCTAGTGTTGTAGATCATGTCTCTTAGTTCAAGAGTAGGATATAATAGTGGATATTTGTTTGGTGTATCACCCCTTTATAGTATTTTACTTTCATTTATACTTATATCTCTCTCCACATAAGTAATCAATTAGTTTAGGTGATAAGTACTTAAAGATCAATCTAGAGAGTTATCCCTTAAACCTAGAGGTTTACTTATACTATAGGCAACCCATAGGCCTAGAGGTATTCTAATGTCCCAAATATTATATTATGATTTAAAAACCTCCTCTAGGGTGACATATTTGGTGACAACAATTATATCATTCCCAATTTTACCATTATCCTAAAGACAACTTATCAAGGTGAATTTTAGTCTTGACAACATCACAACTACATATGTTATTCTACTCAGTATTTGGTAACTCCATTCAAGGTAAAATATGGTTTTAGTCCATATTTTTATCATATCTTTATGTTCATACTTTATGGTCCTTACTAGGTCATATTATAGTATATTTTTCAATCCCATTAATCCAACTCTTCAACCTAAACTTCCTACTAAAGTTCAACATCCTCATCTTATTCTACCATTTGAAGAGAAAGAGGACTTTTCTATCCAAATATACCAAGAAAGTAAAGAATGACTTGAATAAAATATGGTTAGGATTCATTCCTTCTCATCTTTTAAAACTAAAAATCCTATCCATCTTGATGCATATTATTACATTCCCCCTAATTATATAGAGAGTGTCCCTACATTTAATGGTGAAGGTCATGTCACTCGTAGTGAGCACATTAGGGATATCTAAAAATTCTATAGTTTTCACAAAGTCACTAAAGTCAACACTACTATTATACTCTTTGTCATGTCTCGTAGATGGAAATAACCTGACTGGTATATGAATTTTCTTGGTGGATGTATCACAACATGGGATGATTTTGGAGAGCTAAGGCTTGAAGATAAGAGTGATCACACATCACTCATCCACCAAATCAATGTAATCCAAATATCCCCCAAGGAGGCAATGCATGATTTTATTAATATAATTTGCATAGGTTTCCTCCTCCCATGAGATGACCTATTAGATTTTTGTTTCCCACCTACTTGAGGGGTATCGATACTAAATATCCATAATGTTGTAATTTGTGGGTGGCTACACCTTACCTAAATCATATGATCTTACCATTAGAGTTGAGAATGGACTCATAAAAGCTAAGAATTTTCCTCCAAAAGTGTCTATATATTTGATTTCAAATAATTCTACTACTACTCCAAGTGTTTCCCAAATTCCAAATGCCAAAAACAAGCCTATAACTAACCCTAAGAAGGTAGATGATACCATGGATAAAGATGAAGGAATTTAGTTCTTGGAAGCTAGGCTTAAGAAAGCAAATATGAAACAAGGTGTGAATCAGAATACCTATCCATATCCTTATCAATATGGTAAACAATACGGGCAAAGGAGATGTCAAGGGTAGCCTAATTTCAATAGGCCTAATAATGCATATAATTCTACTTCAACCTCTAACACAACAACAATGGTATCAGTTCGTAGCAATCTGATCCAAGAAGAAGAATGGTATAAATGTTAGTTCATGGATGAAAATTAAGGTGAAGAGAAAATTCTAGTTTCTCAAGGAGGATACACTCCTCAACTATCAGGAGAAGATGAAGTTTTAAGATAATCTAATGAAGGATGGTAGCCTCCAAGATTGAGTTTCACTAACTTCCTATTTGAAGATACTTATGTTCTTAACTAAGAAAATTCAGTTTTAGATAATACTATATATAATAAAAATTCTCTAGGATATTATAATGGTGTATCTATAAGTTTAAATAGTCCTCCTACAAGTCAACAAGGCATGACTGCAAGTATGGTAGTCCCTACAACTCATGCACCTTCTTCAAATCAAAATGTTGGAAGGTCTACTCAAAGTGCCCCAATGTATCAAGATAAAAATAATTCCTTGCCTTCAAGGACTCAATAAAAGGTTAATACTTATATTTTTAACATTATTAATTTGTTAAAAAGTGTTAAGGCTAGTATTTCTCTTTAGGATGTCCATAAAATGTCTAGCCAAAAAGAAATCTTAAAAAATAAGTTATATATAATTCATGTTAGCCTTACATCATCAAGCCATGATCATGGTTATGTTACTCTACAAAATTATTCTAATAACATTGTATAACCATCTGCTAAATATAATAATCCTCTACCCTTCTATCTCACTTGCATTGGTTCATAACTACATAGTTGCTAGTGGAGCTAATACTTTAGTGATGCTCAAGGTTGTAGCTAACAAATTAGGTCTAAAATATTAAGCATATAGTAAGGGGGTAATTCAAATTGATCGTAAAACTTCTAATTTAGTAGGACTAGTCAAAATTTTGAAAGTTTTTCTTCATGATTGTCATAACTTCCCCATCCTCTAGGACATTATGTTAGTTGACTTGTCTTCCCACTTTGCTATCTACCTCTCAAGAGATTTCAAAACCAAGATAAAAGGATACCTCTTAGTTAATTGGTCTTTCTTGGTCTTCAAGACAAGGTATAGATCAAAGGTGACCATTAAAACTCAACCACTTGCTATGTTCCAAATAGAGCCCTATGTAGAAGTAAGTCTAATTTGAATTGTGTCATCAATGGTAAAGAGGAGTCTATTGTGGATGATGTTACATATTATAATATTGAGGAAATATATGATCTATTTTTGGATGAGTATGGTGTAGACACCTATGTACATGATCCATATACCTACTTTGAAAAAACTAACCTTGGTACCTATATCATCCATGAGGGAGTATATGATAAATCTGAAGTAAGCATTGGACATTATTTCTTACAATCTACTAGAGGAAATTACTTGATTTATGTGTATTATGATAATATATTGAATATCATGATAGATCACTATGGTGAGAAGAATAATGTCTTTCTACCCAAAATTTATGAAGTAACCTTAAAGAGGATATTCTTGATGAAGAAGATGACCTATTTTAAAGGTTCAATGTCATAAGTCAAGAGTTTGAACATTTGGGTAGGCCTACTTCTCCTCCTAATAAGTGTATTTGATCATGAAGTTGTTGATGAAATTAATAAGTAGGATGTTGACTATCTTATCAAGAATTATGTTGAGTGTTTTATCTTGAATGAGGATAATCATCAATCAACTATTGTCAAAGAGTTTAAAGTCATAAAGGAACTTGTTGAAGCTATTATCTAAAAAGATTTTGTCATGAAAGAGTCCAGTGAACATAAGGAAAAAAAATTATGTTGAAGGAGTAACTGACACCTTAGGCTGATGTTGATACACTCTCATATGTGTTGGAGTAGAAGCAGGATGCGATCGGTGGTCTCATACATCAAAAACATCAAGGTAGTGAAGAAAGTAAAGTTAAGGTAGTCTTGATAACTCCTAAGATGTTGTTAGAGAAGTTTCATGTGAACATGATAGAAATCTATCAAAATTTAAATCCAAATAAGTCTCTTAGAGGAAAAAATAAGACATCCTTGAGAGCTCCAAGTATCACACTTACACATAGAACATGATTCTAGGGTGGTAACTCATTTCACCATCTACATAAATAAGTGTTTGATGATAATTATGCCTCACATGATAAATTTATTTCATGGAGTAGTAAAGATGCAAGAGGAACCATCTTTGACCCTAGTTGAAGCATGGTGAGTTGTTTTTCACCTTAAATTTTTAAGGTATTATAAATATTAGGATAATTGTGTCTTTATTTTTGTTATGTGTGTGTTCTATAAGTGTTCTTGAGAACACATGTGTGTTTACTTTTGTATGTCTTGTTTTTTTCTATCTTTTATTATGTATGGTGTGGTTTCAAAGGCAATTAAGTGTCAAACTTATGCATAAGTGACTCCATAATCCTAATGGATAGGAGTAGGCTATTGGTGTTTGGCATAGATAGCTTTCCACCTCTGTGAGATTACCAATTCAAAATAGGTCATCCCCCTATAGTTGAAAAAATAATATATGGGTCATATAGGGTGTAATAAGGTGTACCATGGTTTGAATGAGGTCACTTGATGTGTCATTAGCTTTGTCACATTTATCTTTAGTCTTATGTCATTATAGGGGTCATATTTATGGTCATTTATGGGACTTGTAAGGTTTTTCATGTAAGACAAGTGTTATAAAGTGTCTCTAAACATTTGTGTGTCAGTGAAATTAGAAAATACTATTTCATAACTGTAAAATGCAAGAGTAGCATCAGAACAAGAAAATCAAGTAGTTAGAGAGAGTTTGGTCAGTTATATAGATTGTAGAGCATATTTGGAACCTAGGGAAGACTTATACAATGAAAAATTTAGTCACTCTTTAAAATATCAAAAATGGAAAAAAAACTATTTCATTCTTCCATCACTCTCTTAGGTAGGCAGAATTAGTCAACTAGTTTTTTGGTGGTAGAGTTAGTAGGAGTTGAATCAAATCAAATGCACTTGGTAGTAGATAATAACCTTTTTATACTTCAGTTTCATGGAAATATTTTTAGGATTAGTGTATCAATATCTATGAAACATTGCTTAGAAGTATATTACCTTTTTCTACTTGTTCACTCCTATACCCTACAGGTTTCTCTTTTGTTTACATTAGTAAATACAAACTAGTTGATGAAAGTATTTTTAGAGAATATGTAAAGTCTTATCTCATGGTTTCCATCCTTTGTTGCATATTTGGAATTGAATTGATGAGCCAAAACGTCTCAATTTCTTAGTTGAAGACACCATTGGAGTTGTAAGTTAGAGTTTTCATTTCTTACAGAGTTTCCTCATGAAAATGGCTTCAATACAGAAGGAGTAATTGTATTTAACCTCTCCAAACATACTAAAATATTGATGCATAACATAGTCATATTATTGCATAGTTAGTTTCCATCTTTTGGATTCTTAGTCTCAAATACTAACATATTGATAAAGAACATAGTCATATTCATGCACAGTTAGTTTCCTACAAATATCCAACTACAAGTAGGTAAAAGGAGCCCTGCATAGTCATGGTGATATAATTGAAATATGACAAGCTGGTGAGAGGTTTCCTAAGGTGTATACAACTAAATTTGAACCATTCAACTTGTTTGAGATTGGTTGAGACAACTAATTCTCCAATACATATAATTTTGTCTTGCTTACTACTGATGTGTAATTATAGGTGGTCCCCATAGAGGCTGAGTAGAGTTAGACCACAATTATTTGATATTGATATAAATATATTTAAGGTATAATAACATGGAGGGTATCATAACATCAATGGTGGGGTCCTAAGGTGGTAGGCAAATTTAAGAACCATTCTCATAGGTGAAGAAAAATTCGAAAGGGATGGTAAGGTGACATGAGGTGTAGACAAATCTATGTGTCTCCATCTTATTGCCCACATGTAGGGGAAATTAATTTCATGAAAAAATGATTTTTTATATAATATATGGTGATGTAATAGGGTTTCAAACTCAATCAATCTTTCAATGCATTCTTTTAGTGTCATTTATAGCACTTTGAAGTTTAAGTGACCCTATAATACAATAATGACATGATAGTGGCATACTTTTCAAGACAAATGACTTTATGTTAGCTATATATGGTATTGTACCTCCAATATAAATCAAAGGGGTTTATTTTTTATGCTTTAAATATATCATCACCTCCAATAGGCCCCTAGGTTTCTCCAATAAGGTGTCTATAGTTGGTCTGCAACATATAGTATGTTAGAAAAAACACAATCAGAGCATAACCCTATATACATATTTATTGTGAAAGTTGAAATGAAACCACTGGCCTAAAAATCATTTAAATGAGTTGATTTATAATTTTTTAACTCAAAATAACACCAAAAATTCCCCCTTTTTGATCTAAAAATGGAAATTATAGGTTGACTCTGGTATAACAGTATACTAGAGCATAATAGTCTAGATGTTAGAAAGTCTTAGGGTATGGTATGAGTATTTAAAAATATGACATGGGCATATAAATATTTAATTGGAACCTAAAAATTATACACATGGTTCACAATAGCCTATAGTGGTCCCATTTCCTTGAAATGAACAATCAACATAGTACATAGTTTACAAACTAGGCCTTGGTAGTAAAGAGTACATATTGAGAAGGTGGGAAAGAATTTTGGATTGTTAAAATGTTTTATAATACCTTAAAAATGGTGATATAAACCTCATTATATCCTCATAAAAATGGAATATGATAATTACCAATCTATAATGTTCAACTTACAGCCATGATCACAAACCCAACATAGTCATTAGCTTTATGGAGTCTGTCATGGATTTTTGGAGTGTTAATGAGACTATTGGTGTGGTCCAATTTTGATATTAAATATATAAGGTATTTATTACATAATTTATATTCTCATATTACCATTTTTATTGAATAGATAGGGTAAGTACCCTCTATTTTATCTTAGATAGAGGGTATTCCTAGAGAATCAAAACTATAGGTTTAGTATGGAGATGACAAGAAAATATGTTGGTAAGTTTAGAGACATTTTATAAGGGTAAAGAGAGTTATAATAAAGTATCATATATGTTTTTAATACCTCATAACCATTGGAAACTACACAGGGTGATTTTGGACATCAAGAACACAATTAGGCCTATTAGGCCTAAACTGAACCTAAAGCCCTAAAGGAGGCTAATCTCATTTCTAACAAAAACTTAACCTTATAATTAATTTTATCACATTAATATTGAATTATATGGTTTTTTTAAACCATTTTATATCAAAGAGATCACTGATTTTAGTCATTTTTGGCTCAAGCCTATCATAGGGTACTTAGATTGCACTCTCAAGCTCGATAGGCCATCTTTAGATGCTCACATTGGTACAAAAACATTTCATGAGACTAAAAGGAGTTATTATATGTTAAATAGTGTCTATAAAATTATTTTATTGTAATTTTTATAAGGTTTCAATGTTAGGATTGTATGAACAATCCTTAAGAGTTTAAAACAATATAAACCCTCCAAAACCGTTACCTAAGACTCGATTGGAAAGAACTAAGTAAATATAAGTCAAGGAGAAATAATATGACATATAAATGGTTTTGGGATTGAATAATAAACTCTCAATCTCCATCCCATCCAATTTTTTGTACCCTACTTATACAAATAGGGTATAAAATAGGCTTTTTTTTATAGATTTTATATGTTTTGTAGGTTCAGGGAAGATTTGAAGGATGAGAATAAATTGGGAAGGTTAATTTGTAATTAATATAACTCTTAATGTTCATTTATTACTTCATAAAAACACACAAAAACCTTTTATAAGTCTTTCATCTTAGGTAGTCTTTGATATATAATGGAAATGGAGAGTGATTGCAAAATGAGAAAGTGATAAATCTAATTAGGGAGCCTTTTAAGGTCTTCCTAATGGATTGGGAGATAATGAGACTCGTTATATGTGTCATATAACCACTTACATGGATTATATTGAGAAAATAAATAACATTTGGGTGATAAATGTATGGACAAACCTATAGGGCTAGTGATGGTGATTGCAAAAAATGAGCACAAGTGTCTAAAATAATACTAGTAGTTAGGAAAACATCTGATGCATGTTCAAACTTTTTTTCCCTGATATTTTATATGTGTTAGTTTTCCCTAGTATAGTTTGGAGTGCTCAAGAGAGGCCTAATGATGAAGGTAGTTTTAAGAAGCCAGCTAAGAGTACCCTACATCAATTTTGAGGAGTTTGATGTTTTTGAAGTAAATTTATCCAAAGAGACATCTCATTATCTATTTCATACTCTATTATCCTAAAAATTATAATCTCTATCTCATCTTGATAATTTTTCTTTTGGCTCTTGAGATTCATTCTTCTCTCTCCTTCCTCACATTCTATAAAGGCTAGATATTTTGGCTCTTGTATTCTAATTCCACAACTGGTATGGTGAATATCTATTGGTTTGATGTTGTAATTTACCTTTGAATAATATTTTAAATCTATTTTTAAATTCATAAACATCTTGTCCAAGTGTTTAAATTGATGTATGGTGAGGTCTAGTGATAAGTATCTATCCTTGCTTTTCTTTATCCTTTCATGTTTGGTACAAGTGTTTCCCACTCTAATACATCATATGGCATGTAACTAGTGTGTTATAATACCTTAAAGTTTAAAATTATCCTTAATTTTATAAATATAACCTATTTTTCACTTATCTTAAGTAGTTTCATGCATATCACCTCCATATTTGAAATACTAATGTTAGAGTATTCTAGGACTTTGAAGCTAGTGTTGTAGGTCATGTCTCTTAGTGAAAGAGTATAATAGCATAGAAAAAATATTTATGGTGTATCACCCACTTATATTATTTTAATTTCATGGCTAATTATATCTCTTTCCACATAATCAATAAATTAGTGTAGGTGATAAGCACTTAAAGATCAATCTAGGTAGCTAGCGCTTAAACCTAGAGGTCTACTTCTACTATAGGCAACCCATAGGACTAGAGGTATTAATTTTTTTATAAAATATTAGATTAGGATTGGAAAACCTCCTCTAAGGTGCATGATTTTGTGATATCTTATTCATAAAAAGAGATGTATGGGATCATATTAGTAGGGGCTAAGGGCTCTGCTTGTCTCTTCCTCAAAATAATCTTAACATAGGAGGGGCATGAGACTTGGTTGCCTCCCCCTTTAACAAAACCAATATAAATATTATATACCCTAAATAAACCAAAAACCACATCATTATTATCCCAATCATATCCTTTAATATTTGACTCCATACCATTCTAGGTTATATCCTTTATGTATTTTTTTAGGAGATCCATGTTTTTGGGGAATTTTGGATGATAGACCCAAAATTTTTAATATCCCATATTCTAGTTTAGTTTATAATATCCCTAAGAATCCTCCCTATTTATTTCATATTTTCCTTTATATATAGAGGCTTACCAAATCCATTTGTTAAAGTCCTTTGCTCTATAGTTGTAGAAGTAACTGATTGATCTCTTCATGGAGAGGAAACACTAGCTTTGAGAATATTCATTGTAGACATATTAATTATAATATTTATATGAGAAAAGTCATGATAATGACACATATTAATCCTATAAATATTTTTATATGAGTATTTTTAGGATGATGCATGTAAAAACATACCTTGATTTTAGCATATTGAAGCTAAAAGGAAAACACTAGAGAAACACAAAGGACTTGCAACATTTTTCCAAGGAATGTAATGGTTTGAAAACATAAATTCAATAGAATAAAAATAATTTTAAGATAATTATAATATCAATAGGTTCTTGTATATATTATTAATATTTTAAAACTATGCTTAAAATCTTTTCAAAGATTCATAAAGTAAAGAATGAGACTTTTTCAAGTTTGGTGATCTCATATTCTTAGACAACTGATTGCATTGGGAAAATAAATTTGGTAACATTTTTATTGACAAAATAATGATAATTGGAGTTTATAAACCAAAATATAAATGTTTTACCAAAATATATTAAAAAAATTGTAGAGCCACAGTACCATTGAAAACATTCCAAAATTATTACAAAGCTTTAATTTGCACCACAAAACATAGGAAAATGTCATATCTTTGATATTACACCTAATTTTAACTAATACCAAGGATAATTAATTAATTACTATATTTAAATAAAATTTTCCTTCAATTAATAGTACAAATCATATGATCACATCAATAACAAAATATAAGTGTGGGTAGTATGCCAAAGAATATAACCATATGCATAAATCTCTAAAAACTCTTCCTCTATTAATATAATGGTGGAAAATGTAGAGAATAAATTATTTTGTGGATTATAGTATTTTTTTAAATACCATATGCTTGAAATTAATTTGACTACTTAGTCGTAGTCAAGTAGTCATAAAATATGTTATTAAATAAATATTAATAATAACTTCATTTTAGTTGCTACTAAAAGGATATTGTGATATAAAAAATTTATTATCAAACCATCCATGAATGGTTGGAAGGACTCTTATATTTTTGGGGAGTTAAATAATAATTTTATTAATTAAAATATGGTCATGCATATTCATGATGGAAATGGAATTTTTAATTTTATTAGTCCTTGCCAAGGCATGAAATTATAGATTTCACTCAAATCAGTTAATTTCATAGATGTATTCAATAAAAAATATTAAATTGACATATTATTCTAATATTTGTAAATTTTAATATGCAAAAAAATAATAATATTATTTTAGATATTATTGAGGAATATACCATTTTTTTAAAAATGTCTTATAAACTGATTTGAAATCTTATTCTAATATGTCAAAAGTACACATCACTCTAATTTAATAAATTTTTATACTAAGCTTCTATTATTTTATTATATTTAACTCATACTTAACTAATTTTAAAGCTAATGTAAATTATAATTATATTATATGTATGGTTAATTTTTTTATTTAATAAAAAAAAATCATGAATAAGACATAATCTTCACTAAAAAACATTAACTTCCTATTTTAATTAAAAATCCTAATATTGAGCATAAAAATTTAACCTATTTTTTAATTAAAAAATGATGAATAAATCCTACTTAATAACTTATTTTAACACATAAAAAATACATGTCACTCAAAGTAAATAATTTTATAAATTTGAATCTATAATGTGTATATGATGTAATACATGTTGGAAATTTACATTTGTTATAAAATATCAATGACTATATTGACAACTAAATTTATTGTTCATCATACTATAATTTCATTCCATGAAATTATTAATTTTTTAACAATTTTTTTTTCTTCATGCTTAAATATTTTTCATAGTACATACATATAATTTACTCACTAACAAAATTTAAAATGAAAATCTAACAACTAGTAGTGATTATACTATTTTTATGTCAATTTATAATATTACAATTCAAACATATACATGACAAACTATTTCATATTTCTCACATTGTCATGGGTTCAATAACTATAACATAATTGGCATTGAAAAAATTTATACAATTGACATAATAGAGGCAAGAACTTGTCCCTATGCAGCCCCTATTACTTTTTGCTTGATAGTTAGCAACTACATAGAAAACACATGTATTAGTGATTGGTCATATTTTATTTGTGAGGTATAACCTATAGTATTAAGTTCTATATATGTATTTTTATTGACACTTAACCCGTTAACTCAACAAGGGATTTACATACTCCAAACGGAAGTCATCAAACGATAACATCTTAAAATTCTAATTGATTGAATATCTTTTCAAATAATAAATGTTATATGTTCTACTTTTCAATATCTTAAAGGTTATGGTAAAAGAAATCAATGCAAAAAAATATTATGGAAATATATTTTTTATTAATTAGACCAAATTATTATTAAATTATCTATATAGGGTCCAAAATTATGTTATTTAGTATAAGACATACACCCAAAATATATGTGATATTATAAATTGATGGAGATTTAAAAAAAAAATACAAATAGATTTAGTACAAGTATCACAACTAATTATTTAGAATTAAAGGGTTTGGCCTAAATTTCATGAATAACAATAACCCACTTCCATAGTGAATACATCAACCACTAATTATATATGCTATTATATAAATAATAAAAAGGCTATGGATGGGATTTGGAGAGTATTCAAATTTTAGAACAAGTCTTATAAATATAATGTTTTTCTATTAATAGTGTAAGTCAATCAAGTCAATGACTTGATTGATGTTCTTCTCTAATAATAACTTGTGAATAATTATGCACCAATTAGTGATTATTCATGAATTATATTACAATGAATATTACACGTGTATCTTAACTCATATAGTAATAAGTATGAGTGATCAAAACTAGCATCCCCTCTTAATATTTACTTCAATGAAGGGATGGATAGAGGAATCATTGAACTATTTTTCCTTGATGACACCTTCTTTTACTGTAAAAAGTCTATTGAGATGAAAAATTAGGCCTCAAATAAATGTTTTATGAATATGTGCACATATTTATTTTTAATTCAATAAAAATTGAGATCAATAACCTTGTCCTATATAGATTTCCAAATATAATGCATGTGGGACTCAATGTTATTTTTTTTTGGTGATCCATTGGGTTGTGATAAATGTAGATATCACTCTAATTATCACATCAATATAGAGTAGGTTTAGTCTATGGAAATCCAAATTTAGAAAGTAAGCATCAAATCCAAACTGACTTATGACTGGTAGCAACCCCTTCACTATACTCATGTTTTATAGTATAAAAATTAATAGTAGTAAACTTCTTGTAATACCAAGTCATGAGACCTATGCCAAGATGATAAACATATCATGTGGTAAGTTTATGATCAGATGGATGTCTTGACCAATCATTGTATGTGTATCTAAAAATTATTGTGTTACCACCATAAGTGTAACCAAAAAATTGAGTCTTTTTTGCTTGAATTGTACTCAATCCCATAGTCAGTAGTATAATTGAGATACCTTATAATGTATTTGTCATCTTGTTAATGTCTTTCATGGGGGTTTTGCTAGTAACATGATACTAATTTAATAATAAATGAAATATTTATAATATTATGAGTCAAGTTACATAATACCTCACACTAATTTCATGTAGAGTGTGCCATCAACTAAAGGAGAACACTTGGCATAAATATTGACTCCAAATTTATAAATATTTGGTGTATACTTGTATTATTTATTGTTGAAGTGATTGATTATGTCTTAAACATATTTGGATTGATTAAAAAATATTCCTTTATCAAAATGTAAAATATGAAGACCAAGGAATTGTAACATAACTAAGTCATTCATCTTAAAATACTTCATTATCTGAGCTTTCAAATCATGAATTTAATCGGTGAAACTTCTTGCAAAGATTAATTTGTCAACATAGAGGACCAAAATTAATATTTTTCCATCTAATTTTTTGTGTTTATTGTGGGTCTAAAGGGACTCTATGTAAATCTATATTTGGTTAATAATGTATTAATATTTTTATATAACAGTTAACAATATTATTTTTACCTAGACAAGGAATTTTTCAATCTACACACAAGTATGGAGTTCTCACTGCTTATGTACCTAGGAGGTTAGGACACGTAGATTTATTCTTAAAAGTATACATGTGATAAAGCACTTTTAACATCCATTTGATGAAATTCCCATCCTTGTATTCCATCCTATGAGAGTACTAACATGATTAAATTAATCTAGAAAACTAGAGCAAAGGATTCATGGTAATCAAGAACTTTAACTTATGAAATAACTCTACAAGTTAGGATTTCAATCTATCAATGGACCTATATGATACATATTTAGTGTAATATACCCACTTTCACCTCACTAGTTTTCTTCATTTTGAAAGTGGGAAAAGTCACAAATTTTACTATTCTTCAGTGAAAGGATATCTTTTTCCATAGTTTCCTAATATCTATTATTCTTATAATCTTTATGATAAGTCTTTGATTGTGCCAAATTTGAAACATCATATATTTTTTTTGATCTCATACTTCTCAGATCTCTGACATCCCATGCCAATGAACTAGCCTCTTTTATGAATAGTGCATACCTATTTTCATAAAGGCTATGTCAGTTGTGAAGGTGAATTCTAAGTGTTTTTTTGCACTAGTAGAGGTGATGTTCCCCCCTTTGGCTCATTATTTAATTATAGTAACTCATATAATGGGGGTCATTTAAAATTTATTTTTCTTCATAACATAACTAAGAATTTGTGTCTAACTTGACATAATATAATGGGAAATCTTGGGATTGTTCATCAAATAACATAGCTCGCCATTAAATCACAATAGTAGTTACCAAAACAAGAAGATTGTATGCCTTCACATCTTCAAATTAGCCAAAAAATATATAAATAGATCCATTCCTTTCCATTACTTTGTACTTTTCATCTAGAATGCGTGTCAATGCATTACATCTAAAAACTTATAAATTAGAAACATTTAGTTTGAAACCATACCATTTTTATTTAGGAGTCATATTTTTCATTTTAGAGTGGGAAGTGAAATTTTGGATGTAGGTTACACATTTAATTGACTTAGGCCAATACCATGGAGGCAATTCTTTGGAATGTATTATGTAATTGGCTATTTCCTTTAGTGTGTAGTTTTTGTTCTCAACTACACCATTATTTTGAGGGGTGTATGGTATAATATGCTAAATTTGAACACCTATTTATTCACATAAGATAATAATATAATTATTGAAAAACTATCCTTCATTATATATTATGAGATAGTGAATTTTTGTCTCTAGTATATTTTCAATAAGAGCCTTGAAAATTTTGAAGTGCTCAAAGACTTAACTTTTTTTTAGAAAGTAGACTCAAGTTATACAAGAGAAGTAATCAATGAATGTAAGCACATATTTATATTTATGAATATAAATATTGGGAAGGGACAAAATATCAATTTGAAAAAAGTGTAATATATCACTTTCCCTCAAGGATTTACCTTGGAAAATAGAAACTTGTGGTTTTTTTTTCAAGTGCACAACCTAGACAAATTCCATAATTGAAAGAAACATGTAGAAAACAAATAATCATTTGATACCTATTAGGGTCCTATAATGATGAATAGTTGAGATGAAAAAAATTTGTGTGCTAAATTTTACTTAACTCATTATCATATGTAATCATGACTTGTGAAATTTGAGTGAACACAAAGTTGTCAACTTTGTATAATTATGCTTGATGATAAACCTTGCCAGTGGCTACACTGATAGACTAGTCTTTGATATTTCAATGACAACATTGGTAGGTGTAAACTAAATATTTTTTCCTTCACCTAAATATGTGATATATTATAAGGATATGAGATTTTGAGAAAAATATAGAATGTGGATTATTTTTTTGAATATGTCATTCTCCATCTGAATTATCCCTTCACCCTAAAAAACAAGAGGACTAGATTTTCCAATAAAAAATTTAGTTATGAGGCATTGGTAAATATTTTTAAATATTGAAACATTAAGTGACATATGATGATAGGCCCTTAAATCCAAAATCCATTCAATAACAAGGGTTCTTGTTGTTGCATAAAGTTTTGCTCCTCTTTTTGGAGGGGAAAGTGACATTATTTTCATCTCTACTTCTAAGTATGTCATTTTATTGAAACATTGATGTTTAGTGTGCCCTAGTTTTTGAAACCAATTACAAAAATATTATAAAATTTTGGAATTTAATTTTCATTAGTCTTTTTTTGACTTAGGGAAAGATTTTATAAGTTGATGGATTTCCCTTACGGCTTGGGATTTGCATTTTTCTTTCTTAGTGAGGTATTTTCCTTTTTTTCTTAGAGAGGTCTTTTCCTTTGTTAGAGTTGTGTTTTGATGTTTAATTAGTATCATTAACCACTAAATATTGTTTTTTATTTCATTTAGGTTGTATTTCCCTAATTAAAATCAAATTTTCTTGTTCTCTTTAAATTTTTTTACAAAACTTGTCAAAATTTGGTGCCACATATGTAGATTTTATTAAGACTTGATGTGTGTAGTAGTTAAAAACAAAATTTGAGTAAGGACAACCTAATTTATACAAAATAATCATAATATTTTTTTTTTCAATCTTGGTTTCACTAGTCTCAAAAAGTAGAAATCTTAATTACTTTACTTGAATGATTAAGTCCTTAATGTGAGTATAGCTATTTAGACTAATACTGGTGAGTTAATTTTATAGTAGGCATGTCTTTAACTTACTATTACTTCTAAAAATATCCTTCAACATGGTGAAAAATTTATAAGGTTCTAGGATGCCCTAAAAATGAAATTTCAATTTATGGGATATTAACTAACCAAGGATGTCTCAAGCTTTGTTAAGACAATATTGTCATTTTTTTGTTTGATAAATCTAAAGGTGTAGCTTATTCATTCATTGAAATGTGGTAGAGACATTTCCTAAGAAACACATATGTAATGTATCATTTCCAACTATAATAGTTATAACTTGAGATAATTAAAAAAAATTACCATGGTATAACACAAAAACATGATATAGGTAATATTTTTATAAATGAATCAATAAATATATTAGATTTATATTTTATACCAAACATGCCATTTGCATTGAAATTTTGCTATTCTAGTTTAAAATTAAATATAAAAATAGGGATTTTTAACTAAAAATAAAACAAAAATTATGTAGTTTAACTGATTAGGTATTTTGATATTATAATTAAACAATAATTCTAGATATAAATAGAGATATGGAAATAGTGTGAAAAACTTCCAAGTATACCTTAGATTTATCTAAAATTACTAGGTTGGCTGTGTTTTATTTTAAGGTTCTTTGATATACAAATCCCATATGTAAATAATGAGCACTGCCCAAATAGAACTGACTAGAGAGGTTTCCTCCATTCCAATAATTTCACTATCCTATATTTGAGATGTGTATAGAGTAAATTCTTAGGGATAACTACTTACCATTGCACTACAAAATCAAACTTCTAAAAGGCTTCCTATAGGCAACAATAAAATCATAGGCACTTTCTATATACCATGAGGTACGTAGAAAATAAAATCCATGTATACTATTTTTTGATGGATTAAGTATTAGGGTACTAACCCTCACACCATGTATCAAATAAAACTAATTACCACTTTTCCCATAATGACAACTTATGTGAGTTTTAAAACTATTAAAACATAAATCTAACCTACAAGATTTATACTTAAAAAATAATACATGTCCAAATAATTTAGAATATCTTAAAAATAATAGTGATTAAGACACATTATCAGAATATAAAAGTTCTTAAAAAATATGTGATATATTTTTATGCAAAAAATAATAATATGGCCTAAAAATGTTTTCTTTGTTTTTGGCAAAAAAATTGATGCCACTAAAAACATAAAATATACAATGATTCTGCACCTTACATAATGTTAATCAATTGATGTAAAGGTAGAGATATATTGTTTGGTAAATGTTTAGGTTAAACTAAACATTTTTATTTGTTCACAAATCCTAAGGTAGCCAAAAACTACCACACAGAGGATGAATCAAAATTTGACTCAAAATGATAATTTTATGTAGAAGCAAAGATGTATCATATGGTAAATTTTTAGGTCAAAATGAATACTTTTATTTTTTTAAATTCCCAAAGTAACCTAAAACTATCATATGAAGGCCAAATCAACACTTGTACTAAAAATATAATTTTTTTAGAGACCAAGAACTACCATCTGGTAAATTTTTAGAATAAAAAGAGAATGTTCATTTTTTCCAAACCTTTAGTACCCCAATATGTGCACCAATTTTTTATCACCAAGATCCCTTAAGGGTAAGGTGAGAGCATAATATTGGCTATTTAAAATAACATAGTGAAATTTGGGCTTGAAACTAAAAATAAAATTGAATATCTTAAAATTAAACATGAATGTAGAATAAGGTGAAGCTTTTATAGTTCTAATCCCATATTAAATTATCTAGATATGGTACATAATTGTTTTAGATACCATAAGACCTACACGCTTAATACATGAAATAATATAAACCATTGAAATCTTTAAATTAAAAAAATACATAGATTTATCATAGGTAGCATTACTACCTCTTTAAGTTAAAAGGTTTGGGCCTAAATTTTTAGAATAATAATAAAACTCTTCCATAGTGTATACCTCAACCACTAACCCATTTTGCTCTTATATGGATAAGAAAGAGTATAAGTATAGGTTTTGGAGATTGGTTAACTCATAAAACAATTACTCGTAAGATAAGACTTTACTATTAATATTAGAAGTCAATCGAGTCAATACCTTGATTACCACTCTTTTCTATTAATAGTTTGTGAATAATTGTGAGAAATTAGTGATTATACATGAAATATATTCTAATAAATATTACAAGTACAAATTAAAACCATATAATAGTGTATTATTAATTAAATACACTAACACATATTTTAGCCTTGACTTTCACACATTACATATTGTAATTGCATACGTCACTCATGCATAAATTGCATAATAAATTATATTTTTTCTAATTGTTGAAATAGATGAAAATTTGGGGAAAAAAACTTACTATGATCTATTAACTATTAATATTATTGATAAAATAGATTTTTATTAAATATAATATAATTTTATTTGTTTTGTTTTGAGTATAGTTTAACATTTTATAATATAAATACTTCATTTTCATTGGCCACAAAGAAGTTGATTAATAACATTAATAAATGTGATACTAACATTTATTAAGGACTAATAATAACATGTAGGAACATGTAGGAGAAAGAATTAAATTTTCTAAAATCTTTTTTATTTTCAAAGTAAATTTGATACACTTTAATTTTAGTGTTTATTATTACTTTTCTTGGAAAGCATATTACCCTTTAAAAAGTAATTTTTTTACTATAAATCTTAAAACATAAAATAATAATACTCAAAACATCCAAAGAATATGTAAGATAATAAAATGATGTCATCCAAATAAAAAGTGTTAAGAATTTATGAGAACTATATCCAACTCACTAGTGTCACTTGGAATTGTATTCTTTATTCTAATTATTATTTCCAACATATATGGACACCAATAAAGAAAGTACACAAGTTTAATATTTGATTTATCCTTTATATTAGAATTAAATCCTCAATGACTTCTGGTGTCACAATTGTATTAGAGATTTCCATCACTAACCTTTTTATATTAATTAATTTATTAAATTTATTTTGTCTAAAAATGTAATATTATTATTTGAAATTTTTATACATTTAATTTATAAAATATTTTAATATTATATACATTATAATTTTTAAGTATTTTTTAATATATAATTATATGACTTAGATGGATTCTTATAATATTATCTATGTAATGCAAGTTTAATTTTTTTAATAGGGATCCAACAATATTCATTATAAAGATAAATTTATAACCACCACATAATAGTTAGAGAATTCACATTAGTAAATATTTATTATGTGTCTCTTTAATTATTTCACTATATAGTAAATATTTTATACTTTCACTTGATCAGATTTTCTTAACAAATGTGATTTAAAAATATATTGAAAAAATAGTATTTTAGTTTACTAAAAATGAAATAATCTTAACAAGCATTATAAAACTTTACTTTATAGGAACCATTTTTCATTTATGTAGTATAAGTCAATAATATACTAGAAATTACAAATGCCCTAAATGAATTACTATGAATGGTATTTATATGAATGTTTTATTTGTCTTATTATAATAGCATAATTTAGATCAAGCCATATATTTACATTTATTTAATCTCATGATTATTATTTATAAAATAGTTTCAACGTTTCCTGTATTTGGATAAGGTGAGGACATTGACTTGTTCCTAATATGAACTAAAGTGAAATGACCCCCAAAAAAAGAGTGTCCCTTCTTTGAGACTTTACAATGGAAGTTAAAATGGTTTATGACCTAAAACTTGGTTTTGAGTGACTGATCACCATGTTTACACACATGTAACCCTTAGTCAGGGTAATTACCCCTAGAAGATTCTATAGGAAAGATTATTTCCCTAGGAAGATTGACATACAATTTAGGGTGTATCGATATGTAAACTGCAGTGATATACCCAAAAATACATGGTAGCAAACACCTTCCCAATAGGACCACCTAGGTGTCCTTATCTTACCTAAGTGTTCGGCATCCATAGAAACCCAATATAGGCTATCCTAGTTAACTTACCCTTATTTGAGATTAAGATAGATAGGTTAAATACTTAGGTTATCAATATTATTTAAACATTAGGGACTAAATAGGAAATTAATTTTAAGCCAAGTTCATAATTTTGTTCTATCTAATGATGTCACTTATCTAAAAAGATTTTAAAATTTAAACTATGCCTATGCACTTTTAAAATGTAATTGAATGTTTATGTACGTGATGTATGTGAAATGCCATGATGGTACTATCCCTAATTTTAGATCATTATACAATGATCTAGGATTATAGGCTCATTTTACTTCTTGCCTTCAAGCTACAAAATAAATTATCATTTTAACTAATTAATTATTTATAATTTTTGTGAAGTCAATATTGTTTATGATTGGATATGATACTTTCAATCTCTATTGGAAGCATACTCTTACTAGACCACCATGTAAATAGTCACATAGATAATTATATTTCTTTAGTATTATTTATGTGTCATTTGGTCATAATCATAATAATAATAAAATTATAACCTCATTGGGTTTTATCAGAATATAGTAATTTTTAAAATTAATTAGACATATTCATCTTATAGATTTCATCATGAGAAATATAATTAGTGATCTTTAACTAAATGCATTTATTATTTGACCAATAAGTTTATAGCTAATCCATTTAGCTAAGGATCACCATGAAACAATATAACAATCATAAACAATGCAAATTAAATAATAAATGTTGCATCTAATAATAAATGAAATAGTATAAATTTATCCACGACTGATACAACATTACAACCAATACTATATAAGTATAATGTATAAATATTATAGTTTTCAAAAAAATATAATAATATCTCAAATAATAAAACATAATACAAAGCTCTATGGAGTAGAGTCTCCATGACTCAAGTATAAATATGTAATATCAAGTGTAGTCCCCAGTACAGTATTAGATGGATAACATCATCCATGCACTTTTATACATTAAACACGGACCATATATCCCACACATGATCTCCCAACATGGGGATGGTCCTCCTTTCATGGATGGGTAGATAATGAAGGAAAACCCATGTGTTCAAGATATCTAATACATAATGTTTATCATAAATGAATCCCTTCTAACATGATAATATATAAATATGAAAACTATATCAACATATGAAATGATAATGTTTAATTATAAATATTATTTTGGCCAAAATTTTCAATAATTAATTATCTCTAAGATTAGTCAATTTCATATATACCACTCAATCGTATTACACCTCATCTTGCATTGATGGTGCTAATTAAGCCAATATAATCCATCCACTACTTATTTAGAGTCATGAATGCAAAATATGGTTAAAAATATATAATAATATAAAAACCTATAAATTTATTCAAAATATTTCCCTTTAGA
The DNA here is from genome assembly GCA_037957365.1 of Torreya grandis. NCBI lineage: Eukaryota > Viridiplantae > Streptophyta > Pinopsida > Cupressales > Taxaceae > Torreya > Torreya grandis. The sequence continues at coordinate 93,330 of JARHVA010006467.1, read as the reverse complement.
TGATAAAAAAATATGCCAAGTATAGAAATATTAAATACACACATTTAGTTTGTCAAATGTAATGCAATAAATTCATAATCATCTAGTTTATTATTGAATAAAAATTAGAATAAAAAATAGTCCTCAATACAACATATCATATGGGTAATGATTTATTTAGTTTGCTAATTAACTTAATCAAAAAGTAACTTATAATGTTATTCTATCCCCAAAATAATCATTATAACATAGGATTATATAATTTTTTCATATTTCACACATCATAATATACTTTACATTTAAAACTCTTAAATACATTATTGTAATGCTTTTATATATAAACATTAAAATATATACTAACACCCATTTTCACACTGTATGGAAATAAAGTTCTTAATCATGAGACACACACACACACACACACACATGGTATAGTCTATTTATGTTTTTATAACATATTCTATAGCCATGTATTTATACCATGTATATGTATATATTTAAAATCCTCAAATACAATTCCAATACCATAAAAATACTATATTATATACAATATACTCTAAGAAGACATCCACTATCTAATGTCTTAGAGTATTACATATACTCTACATATATATCCATCTAACAAAATAGATCCATAGCCCTTTTATTAAACTAGATAAATCCAAATACTCTTGGTTCACTCATACCCATAGATTTTCCATATATATACATAGTCATCCATTTATACCAATTATTTTTATCTAAATTTAATCATTATTATTCAAATAAATTGATTCAAATTAGCATTTAATTTGTATTCATATGACCAAACACATACACTCAATCAACTATGACCATTATATTTGTGTGTGTGTGTGTGTGTGTGATCCATAGTAAATTTTTGTATAAATAACCCATACATCTATATCTAAAATCTGATTAGGTTTACACACAGTCAATTACTCTTACCATCTAAAGTTTCAATCTATATTTTTAAATACATTAATGAATATATATCATAACTGGTTCGACAACAAACTAGCTTGAGCTAAATCATATATACCCACCAATAAATAATCATTCCTATAGTATAATAGATATTTAGAATTGAAAATGGGTTTAAGATAAAGCTTAATTAAAACCAAAATAACCATGGAAATTCTTATAACTCCACCCAATTCCCTAAGGTTACCCTAGGTTGAATGTAGGGTTTGTGGAGGCTAAGTCTATAAATTTATAGTTTTTCATAGAATTTTAAACAAATTAAAACCTAGTAACCATTCCAATTTTAAAACCCATCAAACATTACACACAAATAATTTTAAGTACAAAATTGACATGTGATTATAATAGTGCCAAGAAAACCATATACACTTTTCTTCTTCCTTCACTCAAACTTTCTTCTTATTCTCTTTCTTTTTTTAATCTTTTGTATGTCATGTGTCATATGTCATGCTCACAAACTTATTATCCTTTCTTTTATTCATCTCCATCACCTTACTCACCACCACCTTCTCCTCCATTAACGGCCAATTCAACTAACTAAAAAATATGAATCAAAGAATAGCTCAACAAAACTCCCATTGTGCTATAATCTACTATCATACATCCAACAACCAAATTTCATCATGAATTTTTCAAAATTATGGTTAATCTAAAGTCAATGAGTGATTAGAAACCCTAATCATTTCAAAACTTCTAATGATTTAATAAAATATTCATTTTATATCCTTTATAAAATATGCTTGCCATTGACTTCACACAATTCCAATCATGGACTTCATAAAACTAACTATACAACAAGTCATAATAACCAAAATTTATTCCATGTAATGCTGAATATTGATTATTCAATAAACATTATATTCTATGCAATGTTTACTATCAACTACTCATTTAACATATCAATTATATAACATAGTTAATACAAATAAGTATTCAAGACTATTATGTAATGTTACAAAGTCATCCACAAACAAACATTATGCTAACACAAAGATTTCCCTAAATCATTTAACAATATAATCAATGTCTAATATATGTTATGAATATTTAACCTTTGGTCAACACTAAATCAAAGACAATGGCATTTTCAAATAATACTATTGATATATTTTAACATTAGGATATACATATACTATATTAATAATCTTTTAATTATTATTCCCTTAATTCTATAGATCAAATAATAACAATGGAATCCATTTATACTTATTATAGCAATTCATACATAACATCATATCATTATACTACATAGTTATACCTAATAAGGTAGTGACGTAAGTAAAAACATATACAAATTCACTCATTCAACTAAAAAATTACATCATATAAGATATGCTGCTATGTATGACCACAAAATTAGTGAAATCATTGAAACAAATTAAAATTATTATCAAAAGTAACTAGATTAGTGAAATCACATAATCATATAAAATGATCTGAGAATAGAAAAGATCATAGTAGACATTCATAGTATAAGACAACCATATTACAATTTTTTATTCAAATAATTAATCACACAACACAAAATACTACTATGGTGTGTGCATGGGTTTTTGGGTTCATTCTTTGTCATCCCCCAACATCTCTATTTAAACCACCTTCTCTGATGATACTTTCCCTTCATCACACTTTAAGGGATGGATCTGTCCTACATCCACCTCATAATAATGAAGGTAGTTAATCTAAAACATCATTATATCCTTAAAATAATACTTTTTAATTAACAAACATGATCACAATGTACAAAATATAAAATTAATGCTAACTCATAGAAAACTGCTAATGTAAATTAATCATCACATAATTGTCCCGTAATCAACGTATGACATAAAGCTTAATCAAATAATATCTAATCAACTAACAACCATAATAATCCAAAAATCAAATAAGTTATTCAATTTTGAGAGAAATTGGGATGTGACATTCTTCCCCCTAAAACTGATTATCATCTCGATGACAATTTTTTAAACACAAATTTTTAATTAAAAACATTATTGATTAGAAAATAATATAATATACATTATCAAATCAAGCAAACACATGTGAAAATAACCTATAAAAATCATCATTATCCTCCCACATAGAACTATATTCAGAATATTCGTCCCATTAGACCTTGCACTATAACACTTCTCTATTAGACAAATTGAGTTTGTGATTGTCAATTATTTTTATTGGTTCTACCATGACCACCCTAGGGTATATAACCTTAAAATAATTCTAATACAACACATGTGAAGGATCAGTAACATATTTTTAAAGATAAGTCACATGTAAGATGTTATGCAAAAGAGGTAGAGCTAGTGGAAATACAATATTATATACTACAAGATTGACCACTTCTAAAACCATGAAGAGTCCCACATATCTCGATTAATTTTTTGTTGATTTCTTAAATTTTATCGATCTTTTTTTAGGTTTAACTTATAGAAACACTTTATCACCAATAAAAAACTACCTAGTTGATCTCTTCAGATCAACATAATTATTTTGTCTATCTTTGGCCTTGGATAACCTTTGAATAATTATCCTAACTTATGCTTTCATTTTTGAAATCATCTCAGGTCTAAATACTACCATGTCCCAATTCATTGGTGTTATACACCTCCTTCCCTATAATGCCTCAAATGGAGCCATTTTCAATGTTGATTGGTATGATTTATTGTAATCAAAATCGATCAATGGAAGGTAATCCTTCAACTTGTATTTTTGATCCAAGAAATACATACAAAGGATATATTTTAAAACTTAGTTAAATCACTATGTTTGTCCATCAGTTTGTGGGTGATAAATAGTGTTAAAATTCAACTATGTACACATAGTTGAATTCAAAGTCAACCCAAACCTAGAATTCTTCATCAGATCTTGATCTAAAATGATCTTATTTATAAAACAATGCAATCAATACACTTCATTCATGAATCTCTTTACATTCATAGGTGTATCATTTTTCAAGTTACCCAATATGAAGTGGGCTATCTTGGTTAGTTTATAAAATGTAACTAAGATCATGTCATGTTAGTTATATGATAATGGCAACCCTTGGATGAATTTGATATTAATCATCTACCATTTCCATTCTAATATATCATGTGGATATATCAATCTAGTTAGATGCACATGTTTAGCTTTCACATGGTAACATTCCAAATAGTGAGACATGAAATCCACTACATCTCTCTTGATTCCTTTACAAAAATAGAGTGGTTTAAGCTCAACCATGATCTTGGTTACTCTTGGATGTCTTAAATATGGAACATTATGTAATTATTTTAGCACTATAGTCTTCATATTCTCTTTATCAGACACATACATCCTACCCTTGTACTATAAAATAACATCACTCTCTATCTATAATCCCCTATACATAGTATTTTGAAAATTCTAAGATATTGCTTTCCTAACCTAATCATAAATTTCATCTCCTAGTGAAAATTTTATTACTTGATCTTGGAAAGTAATTATAATAGTAGCCACAACTAATATATACCTCCTACATCTTAAATCATTATCTACTCTATTATCCTTACCTTTGATACAATTAATATCAAAAACATAATTAGATAAAAACTCTAACCATCATATTTGATGAGCATTTAGGTTCAGTTGGGTGAATATGTACTTGAGTCCCAAGTTATCAGTCTTGAGTAGAAATAATTTTCCTAATAGATAATGCCTCTAAACTTATAAATCATGCATAATTGTTGTAATTTATAGGTCATGAGGGTCATAATTTACCTCATATGGATTTAGTTTCCTTTGCTCATAGGCTACTACTAAGGCATCCTACATAAGAACTCTCTAATTCCATCCCAAGATGTATCAGTGATCACTAAAAATCAACCATTAAGATCAATAACTCTTAGTACTTGTGTTAAATTAAGCCTCCTTTCAATTCTTAAAAATCTACCTCACACTTATTTAACTAGATAAAACTTTGATTCTTTCACTGAAAAGATGTTATTGGATTAGTTATCTTAGATAATTTTTAAACAAATTTCCTATAATAGCTTTATAATCCCATGAAACTTCTTACCTCATGCACATACTTTGGTTTTGGTCACTCTATTATGGATCTTATCTTTTTTGGATCCACTAATATACCATCCATAGAGATAATATGTCCCAAATGTTGCACTATCTTTTGTAAAAATACACACTTAGATAACTTGTCATATAACGTGTGCCTTTTTAATGCTATAAAACCAATTCTAAAATTTGTAGGTGATTTTTCTCATCTTTGGAATAAATGAGGATGTCATCTAGAAAGACCAAAATAAAATGATCTAGGTAATCTCTGAACACATTGTTCATAAGATTCATAAACATTATTGGAGAATTTATCAATCCAAATGGTAAAAATATGAAATCGTAGTGCCCATATCAAGTCTTAATGATATTTTTCAGATTATTCTCTTCACAAATCCTCAATTGATGATACCTTACTCTAATATTAATACTATAAGAGATTCTTATTCCTCACATTTGATCAAAGAGATTATCAATGTGTCAGAATAGATATCTATTATTTATCATTACTTTAATCAACATCTTTTAATCTATACATAGGCAAAGAGTACCATCTTTGTTCTTGAAAAAGATAACTGGTGTACCCCATGGTGATACACTTGGTCAAATTAACCCTTTCAACATAAACTCTTATAGTTGTGCCTTTAAATCAACCAATTCATTGGTTGTCATTTTGTATGGCACCTTAGACTATAATTCTCATCTAAGTATGATATCAATCAATAAATCAAACTCATGCTTAGGTGTTAATCCTAGTAATTCTTCTAGAAACACATCATAAAATTCTCTTAGAAAAGAATGATCTTTGATAGTTGGTTCCTTAAATTCCTCCATCTCATTTATCTTAATGATAAATTCCTGGCATCCCTTCCTTTGAGCTTTATTGAGTTTAATTAAATAAATTTACCTTAGATTTAACTCCTTTTTCTCAACCTGAATTGTGTCTAATTTCTAAAATCATCTTGACACTCAATCTTGTTCAAATAAAAATCAACCTTGGATTTATTCTTTGCAATCCAATTTACTCATATGATTACATAAAATGATCCCAAAAATGCTACAAAAATATCTACTACTATAGTGAAATTAAGAAACCTAATCTCAACTTTGACCTTAGACTCATTCCCATACTATATCAACCATGTATTTTCCATAAACTAGATGATTGAATAAAATGCCTGATAGTTTTATGGGAAAATCTTGATACTCAACCTAATGATTGTCAATAGCTACAAGAATCTACTACTAGAACATACATTAATGAGAATTAGAACCATTTTTCTTTGACTTGTCTTGAGGACATTCTCAAGTAAAATGGTCATCTCCACATATGAATCAACTTCCAACTAGTCCTTTTTTTAGACTATTGGTTTCCCTTGAAACCATTACCATGTCTATTTTTCCTTAAATAATTATTGAATTTGGTATTTTGATTCTTGAACTGATCCTTGGAGTCTTCACTCCTTTGCTTCTAGTTCTTTTTAAACTCTGGTTTGAACTTCCAAACTTCTTTTTAAACTTATCTCTAACTTGGGAAAGAGATTTTAGGTTTTTTATTTCTTGATCTCCTTCTGAAACACCTAATCCATAGTATATGGACCATGCACATCTAATTCACAACCAATTTAGGTTTTTAATCCCATGATAAATTTTTTGGTTTTGAACCTCTCATTTACCTGATACTAAGCTACATGTTTAAGGATTTTGGTAAATTTATCTCAATATTCATTCATAAATAAATTTCCTTTCTTAAGATTCTAAAAATCCATAATATTTTGATCAAAGTATAATTGTGGAAGCCATCATGACCTAAACAATGTCACAAACTATTCCCAAGTGGTGGTGGTTGATTCATAGTTCATCTTATTTTTTTTGTTTTTCCATCAAGATAATAAGAACCTTAGACTTCTTTCATGACTTTAAAATAATTCAAAATAACAAAATATTTCTCAAATTTTATTAGCCATGTTTTAGTTCCATCTCCCAAAATAGTTCCATCAAACTTGGGTGGATTTAACTTTTCCATTTCATGTGCCAACTCTGTAGCTAATTGAGTTCTCACATCATGTAGCATTTCCTCATGCCTCTACTCTTGAGGATGTTCCTAATCATTATGATTCTCTTCAAGGTCTTCTTAAGAACTCTCCTATTCATGGTCATGTACTTCCTACTCTAGGGCCATGATTCAGTCCCTAGTCTCCTACATGCTTATGAGGATTTGGTCTAACTTTATAGATTACTCAATGACAAATTAATTTGGATTAAAAGGGGATTCACTATTTGAATTACCTTCACCTCCCAATCTAGAGCACACCATTGTTCTTCTTTCTTATTAGGAGAATATGTTTGCATTAGTGGACACATTAACTCATAGAGTTTGACCCTTGGCTCTGATACCACAATGTAACAATCCCACTAGGTTTTACTAAAATATAATATTGTTTTAATTAATTACACATATTTTTCTTACATATTTCATCATGAGAAATATAATTAGTGATATTTAACTAACTACATTTATTAGTTAACCAATTGGTTTATAACTAATCCACTTAGGTAAGGATCACCATGAATGGATATAATAATCATGAAAATTTTAGATTAAATAATAAATATGGCATCTAATCATAAATTAAATAGTACAAATTAAGCTATGGTTGATATAAAAATACATCCACTACTTTGTAAGTATAATATATAATTATTACAATTTTCAACAATACATCATAATATCTTAAATAATAAAACATGATACAAAGCTCCATAGAATGAAGTCTCCATGACTCAAGTATTAATTTGTAATCTAAAGTGTAGTCCCTAGTATACTACTCCAACTAGGAGGGAGAGTATCATCCAAGCAATTTTTCACATCAATCACTGACCATAAATCCCACCCAGTATTTCCCAAAAAGGGGATGGCCCTTTATTCATGGATAGGTAGATAATGATGATGTAGGAATCCATAGTAACAAACCAAAACCTGTGTGTTGATGATATCTAATACATAATGTGTATCATAAATAAATGTGTTATAACATTATATGCCATAAATATGAAACCTATATCAGCATATGAAAAGATAATTTTTAATTATACATAATACTTTTGTCAAAGTTTTAAATAATTAATGATCTCTAGAATCAATCAATTTTATACACATCACTCAATCAAATTACTCTTCGTCTTGAATTAATGGTGCTAATTAAATCAGTGGAATCCATGAAGTGCTTATTTATAGTCATGAACGTGAGATTTAGTTTTAAAATATATAATAATATAAAAACCAATAGATTCATTCAAAAAATTCCCTTTAACTAATAAAAAATATCCTAAATATAGAGATATTAAATACACATATTTAGTCCATCAAATGTAATGCAATGAATCTATAATCATCTAGTTTATTATTGAATAACAAATAGAATCAAAAATAATTCTCAGTATAACATACCATCTAGGTAATGATTTATCTAGAATGCTAGTTATTTTAATCACAAAGCAACTTATAATTTTATTCATCCCTAAAATAATCATTAGAACATAAGCTTATATATTTTTTCATATTCTAGATATAAAACAAAATCTAGACCAAAACAACATAATATTATTTATATTTAAAACTCTTAAATACATTATTTTAATATTTTTATATATAAACATTAAAATATATACAAGCACCCATTTTCACACTATATGGTGATAATGTTATCAAGCACAACATAGTTGTGTGTGTGTGTGTGTGTGTGTGTGTGTGTGTGTGTGTGTGTGTGTGTGTGTGTGTGTGTGTGTGTGTGTGTGTGTGTATTTCAATTATTATAACATAGTCCATAGCCATGTATTTATACCATGTATATGTATATATTTAAAATCTTTGAATACAATTCCAATACCATAAAAATACTATATTGTATTCAATATACTCAAAGAAGAAATCCACTATCTAATGTCTTAGAGTATTCCATATTCTCTACACATATATATCTATCTAACAAAATATCTCCATAGCCCTTTTATTAAACTAGATAAATCCAAATACTCTTGGTTCACTCATACACAAATTTTCCATAAATATACATAGTCAACCATTTTTAGCAATTATTTTAATCCAAATTTAATCATTATTATTCAAATCAACTGATTCAAATTAGAATTTAAGCTATATGCATATGACCAAAATATATATATATATATATAAAACTGCATACCTAGTCTTTCAGTAACTGTGCTAGACTCTTACTCAAACATAGACCAATTTGAATATGTAAAAGTAATACGTAATCATAACTAAACAATTGTATAATTTACATGTAATAAATACAATGACATATTAACTTGTATATATTGAGAATTGTTATTTTTGATGTCAAATTTTATTTCATTGATGTCAAGGTGCATCTGGTGAATATGTATGTTGAGTGGTCTTTGAGAGAATTTGATGGCAACCTAATGTCTCTTTATTAAGAGAGAATTTGAAGGCAACCTAATGATTCTTCTGTCGGTTGATGTCAATATTATTTTATTAGTGTGAGATTGTTATATTATGAGTGAAATTATTTAATATCATTGATGTAAGCATGTTTGATTACTATCTTTTGAGTACAAGGTGTCTTGAGAAGCTTAGTCATAACAAGCAAAGTCATATCATGAGCATGTGGATGGTGATAATTAAGAGGTATTTTCCAAGGTAAGAAATTATTTTAATACCATGTAAGGAATGTGATAAAGTTTTATAATCATAAAAGAGTGTTTCAAAATCAGTTTTCAAGTTTCAAGTGGTTTATAAGCCTCGTTATAGCCCTAGTCATAGCATGTAAAGTCCTAGTGAGAAGATTTGAGTATGGTGGCTTGGTGAGATAGATGAACAGAGGCATATGAGGTGGTATGAGGTTTATTTAACATGTATTTGAGGCAATAGATCACTCATGAGAGTATAAATGTGAGCCTATATGGGTAAAAACTTTAGACCTAGTCTACACCTAGACCATTTCTAGACCCTGCCTAGCCTAATGAATGATTTATGTAAATTTTTAAGTATTATATAGGCTCATTTAGAATGTGATTTAGGTGGAGATCACATGGAATGAGGAATTAATATTAGTTTCAAGTCATAATGTGATTTATAGATCAAGGTCCAGAGAGCAAAGCGAGAGAGTGTGGCCTAATGATGGGTCATGATCAAATTTAAAGATGTTTGAGCTCATGTAAGAATTTTAATAGGTTAGGTATGTTTTATAAAGTTTTTACATGAATTTTTATGTCAATTTTTGTAATAAAAATCATGAAAAGTGGTTTTAAAGTCTCTCAAGTACATAGAATGAAAGCATGCAAACCCAAGAAGGACTTTCAAGTGTTCATTGACATGTGTAACCTCTACATGGGAACCTATGATATTCATGGTATATTTTTAAGGGTCCTATCTCAAAATTTTAAGAATTATTTTTTATATTAATGGGATATGTTTTATGAACAATCATTAATAGTGAATGTGTGTTTAAACCCTCTTAAAACCCTAATAGTGACCCGATGTTGAAGATATGATTCAAAAATGCATAGAATGGATTTTTTTAGTAATTAAATATATTTTATTTTATATTAAACTCTCCCACACACCTCCAAGTGAGATTAAGTTGTCAGGTGTGTGAGTAGACCCTACAAGAAAGTGTTAGTTTCTTAGATATTTATTGTAACAGTTAGATTTGACCAAGTCAAAATATGAAAATCATTTGATGGATAAGGTTGAGACTTTTATTTTATTTCTATTATGGTCTATTTATATTTTATATCACTTAATTATTCTAAACTAGTCATCCAAGATAGCCAATTATTGACAGGTCTAACGGTGCAAATAGTGAAAAACCTAGATAATAGTGAGAAGATGTTTAAGATTATGTTATCATGGAATAGGGATGAAAAAAAGTGATTTTAAATGTTATTTAGTAATTATAATAAATTTTCATGTTTTTTATAATTTTTTTAGGTTAATGGTTATAGTGAAAAATTTACACACAAGTTGACTTGTATGGCTCAATGATGTATGTGTACAGTGAGGTTATGAGATTGGTCTACAAGACCAATATTTACATTTTAATATATTATATTTATATAAAATAATTTTATAATTATATTATAATATAATTTTCATGCATTTAAATTCTTTGAAAGTGGTCATATAGGTATTGAATTTCAATGTCACCATGATTGTGCATTAAGATAATCTGACAATTCTAGGTAAACAGGTTGTTGTGATGAGTTTGAGGCTCTATGCCCTAAGAATAAGTATAAAATACACATTATTTTTTTATTTTTTAAATTTATGTCCTATAAATCCTTTTTATGATTTTTATAATCATTTAATTTTATTGAAATGTTGAAGCCAAAATAGCTTGACTAGTTCTAGCTTGACTGTGTGTACTAAAGACAAAATATTGATCTGCAAGACCAATATTTTCCATTATACATTATGATTATTATATTTTATATTTGTATATGTATTTAAAATTATATATTTAAGATATAATTTTTCATTAATACTGTTATTTTAGGTGTTGAAGATCAAATTGTTCATGATTAGATTTTAGAGTGTTTTGGAAGTTTTGAGTGGGCTATTTGCATACAAGGATTTGAGTCCTTTTGCCCTAATTTGTGAAGTATAAATCACATGATGATTAACCTATGTTAATTTATTTAATTAATATTTGTTTTATTTCCATGGTTTTTTATCTAATCTATGTTTAATCTTCAGTAGTTTAATACAAACTTTATGTAGGTTCACATGCCTAATTGTGAATAGTGCTAATGATGTGCTTCAAGTGGTGGTTGGAGATAATAAGTTTCATGGAAATAATATGCGATAATTTTGGCTATATTTTAGTATCATATTAATTTTTCCTTCCATTTATTTATTTTTAAAATTTTCTAAGGAGTTTAAAGGGTAACTTACACTAATGAAGTCCTAATTGAATTAGGTATCCTTAAGGTCTAAATGAGGTTTTGGTATTTTAATATTTGGATGAACTAATTTAATAATTTATTAATTTATGAAACATGTTATAATACCTTTTAAAATTATAACCCAAGTATTGAAGTATGTATGTCTAACCAAGAAGGATATGATCAAGAGGCTTATATAAATACAAGGTAATTTTAGGCCTATTAGTGTCAAAAAATATATGTGAAGAGTATAACACATTGGTAAGAATAATTAGGTATTGTATAACATATAAAGGGTTTATATAATCTATTATGAATATTTTATATAGGTTATATTTACTAAAATCAAAGTCATATGACCTTATCTATCTTGAAGAGACCTAATTGAGTGAAGAGGCCTAGAAGGTAGTTTGAGAAGGATAAGAGTGTGAAGAGATAAAGATGTGGTCATCATCAATTTGTTGAGAAACAAGGTGTCATGAAGATGATCAAAACCATTAGGTAGATTATCTGGTGTTGATTCATCTATGGGGTTGGTGTTTCCTTACAAGTTTGTACTTGTTAAAGCCTAGTTGAGTTGGTGCTTAGCTAGTTAGGGTTGGTGTTCCATGTGGAGTTGGTGCTTCACTAAATTTGATATTTTTATTATAATAATATATTATATTTATATATATGCGTGTTTTTTATTCCCCTTGAGGTTTTCCCACATATGTGATGTGTTCTTGTGTTTCTTTCTTATGTGGATAGGTGTTTATACTTGCTAGATATATATGATTATTTTAATGGTTCATAATTACTTAAGGGAAATTGGTAATAAAGTTATTTTAAATGACTGATTCATCCCCCCCTCTCAACCATTTTTTGGCCAAAAATCCATACGATCATTAATCCCTTGTGTATATATCTATGCATATAACCATGTTTACAAATAATAGTTCATTCATTTCACCCATCCATTCCCAGCTTATTTTTGTTATGGATTCTACCATTTTGTTCTTAATTACTTATATAAGTAAATATGTAGGTTATGGGAATCACAATAGAGTATATAAATAATACTATGACTTGGGATTAAAATTAACAAAATTACTTTTTAAAATTAAAACACAAAATTCCATTCAAAACCAAAATTTTGAGTTCATCTATACAGGTACCTATACATATAGTTTCCTTCAAAGGCCCTAAATTTATAATATTGTGTGTGTGTGTGTGTGTGTGTGTGTGTGTGTGTGTGTGTGTGTGTGTGTGTGTGTGTGTGTGTGTGTGTGTGTGTGTGTGTGTGTGTGTGTGTGTGTGTGTGTGAGAGAGAGAGAGAGAGAGAGATCTATTCAAATTGAGTATATACTTATACATACATACATATATATTCCACAATCCATTTTTGTATAAAAACCTATACATTTATGCCCAAAAATCATTTAGGTTTACACATAGTCAAGCCCTCATAAAATCCAAAGTTTAAATCTATATCTTTAAATACAATAATGAATATATATCATAACTAGTTCAACAACTAACTAGTTTGAGCCAAATCATTTATACCCATCAAGAAATAATCATTCCCATAGTGTAATAGATATTTTTGATTTGAAAAGGGGTTTAATAAAGATCTTAATTAAATCCAAAATAACCATGGAAATTCATACATCCCTACTCAATTCCCTTAGGTTACCCTAGGTTGGATGTAGGGTTATGTGGAGACTAAGCCTTCCATAGGGCCCTACATATAGATTTTATTTTATAGTTTTTCATAAAATTTCAAACAAATGAAAAATTAGTAACCATTCCAATTCCAAAAACCATCAAACATTATATAGAATAATTTTAAGTATAAAACCAACCTATGATTATAATATTGCCAAGAAATTCATATACACTCTTCTTATTCCTTCACTTGAACTTTCTCCTTCTTATCTTGCTATTTACTATCCTTTGTATGTTGTATGTCATATGTCATGATCATATCCTTATTATCATTTATTTTATTCATCTCCATCACCACCTTCACCTCCATTAGTGGCTAATTCAATTGACTAAAAAATATGCATGCAAAAAAAAATCAACAGAACTCCCATTATGCCACAGTCTGCCACCATGTAGCCAATAACCAAAATTCATCACAATTTTCAAAAAAGTATGGTTAACCTAGAGTCAATGAGTGATTATAAACCCTAATCATCTCAAAACTTCTAGTGATTCAATAAAATAATCACTTTATATCCTTTACAAAATATGCATGCCATTGACTTAACACAATTCCAATCATCAGCTTCACAAACTGATTAAATGATAAGTCACAATAACTAAAGTAAAGTTTATTCCATGGAATTTTGAACATATACTAGTCAATAATCATTATATTTCCATGCAAAAGAAACTGTCAACTACTCATTTAACATATTGATTATATAGCATGGTTAATACAAATATATATTAAAATACTATTGTTTAATGTTACCAAGTCATCCATAAACAAACATTATGATAACACAATGATTTTCCTAAATCATTTAACAATATAATGAATGTCTAATATATGTTATGAATATTTAACCTTTGGTCAACACTAAATCATATATAATGATGTTTTCAAATAATGCTATCGATATATTTTGACATTAAGATATACATATATTATAATAATATATTAATTATTATTACCTTAATCCTAAAGATCAAATAACAATAATGAAATCCATCTATACTTATCATAGCAATGCATACATAACATCATATTGTTATACTACACAACTATACACAATAAGGTAGTGAGGTAAGTAAAAATATATACAGATTCACTCATTCAACCAAGAAATTACATTATATAAGATAAGTTGTGCACAACCACAAAATTAGTGAAATCCTTCAACAAAATTAACATGATTATCAAAATCAACTAGATCAGTGAAATCATGTAATCTTGTAAAATGATCTGAGAACACAAAAGATCATATTAGACATTCATATCAAAAAATAACCATATTAAAACTATCTATTCAAACAATTAATCACACAACACAAAATACTATTGTTGTCTGTGCATGGGTTTCTAGGTTTATTCTTTGTCATTCCCTGATGTCTCCATCTAAACCACCCTCTTTGATGATTTTCTCCCTCTATCACACTCTGAGGGATCGATATTTCCTACATCCACCTCATAAAAATGAAGGTAGTTATCCCAAATAATCATCATGTCCATAAAATAATGTTGTATAATTAGCAAAAGTGATCAAAATATATAGAATATAAAAGTACTGCTAACTCATAGCAAACTAATCATGTAAATTAAGCATCACATAACTATACCATAATTAGAATATGATAAAAATGATAGTCAAATAATAGTTAATAAACTATAACCATAATAATCCATGAATCAAACAGGTTATTTAACTTAGAGAGAAATTGGGATGTGACAAAAATTATGCCACTTTATTTTAAAATTATAAAACTATAATCCTTTATTGAATACATTAGCTTTTGAAATTTGTTCATTTAGGAATGTCAAAATTGAGTGTGTTAATTAGTAGTTTAAAAATCATTGGTGTGCCTTATTTAGAATACTAATAGGCTGATAAAATTAACTTAAGCATGATTCACTATTTTCATTAGCTATTGAAAAAGAGAACTCAAGGAAGGTAACTTCTTTATCATTATAACTCACTATGCATATGTATTCCCAAATATTTATAGCATTAGTTGTGAATAAAAATAAAGTGGACTCAAATTTGGAATAGTAATTACTAATAGTCTTATAACTAAATTAAATCTCAAATGAGAAATTTAGACAGCCTTCTTATAGTCCATAAAATAAAATAGCTAATTTTTATTGAGTTACTACTTAAGGAGAATGATATAATCTGACCATTGTGATAAAATAAAGGAAATAATGTTTGTAACTATTCAACCTAGATTCATTAATAACTACAATATATTAATACAAGATTTATCCTTCTGAAAATAAAACCTAACTAATTTGATTAGCTATACTTTCATTGAGTAAAGATTCCAAAGATCTTAGTAATAAATCTTGATATACTTAGCAATTTGAATTGCATTTATTTCTAGTGATAATGGTTTAAACATAAAATTGAATTGAAACATGATCTTATAAATATAAAAATATTTTCAATCCTTCTACTCATTTCATTGCTTTATGTAATTGAAATTCATTCATGGTCATATCACTAGTAATGAAATTAAAGGATCATCTGCCTACTAATAATATGTAACTCAAAATAAGATGGTAGAATAAATTATACAAGAATTAGAATAGATATTAATAAGGTTGGAAATAAGTGCCATAACACCCTATATCAAATTGCACTTGCAGGTAGTCCTTAAAAATCAATAAGTGGACTAAACAATTTAATTTGTAGCAATGTAATTAAAAGTCATAAATAGTTGTACAATGGTAAGGAGTGTAGTACCAATTAATATAATGAAAATTTAAGCAAGAATAGACATGATGGAAGCTATTAATCAAGGTCTATAATTTGATCATTTAGAAAATCTTAATTGATCCCCAATTATCTAATTGTAACATATATTAAACATATGGAGGCACATTTGTTAAATCACCCTAAGTGTCCAATTTCCCATATAATAAGAGATGTTACAAGATATACTAAATATTTATACTCATACTGAGTAATAATAATATCTAATTTAATCATCCTATTGATAAATTCATAGATTATAGTAACTAATATTTATAACACAATCCAAGGGATTTAAACATAATAATGTAGCTGAAATTAAATTTCCAATCTGAAGATCTAGTAGATCAAATAAATCATGCAAGAATATTTACTTAATGCAATTAAAATCTAGAATTTTAGTAACTAATACCATATGATATGACATAATGAAGGGAGTATGGAAACATACATTATACATTAGTATTATATGAAGCAAGTAAAATTATGCATTATAAAACATATTGCATCACCTACATCCAATAATGGATATTATAATAGAACAAAGTACCATAGTCAACAAGAAAATAGTTGAGTAGTATTGATGTTGTCTTACTAATATGATCCATCTCATCCTAACCCATCCTATAAGAATTGGTGGCTCTTACCACCCCCAACCATCAACTAGGAGGTAGAGTCTAGATTTTTGGACATATGGAATGTACACAAGGAAAATAAGGGAAAGAGAATTTAACTTATAGTAGTTACATTAATGAAAACTTCACAATTGAAATTTCAAATACAAACATTAATAAATAACACTGGGCAATCCTAATATTCATCTAAAAGTTTTTTTATAATTAAACTACTTATTCAATTGATCTCAATCTTCATCACCTATTCTAGGTGTACCCAAATATATATATATATATATATATATATATATATATATATATATATATAACACTTTTTAGGTAAAATACAATCAACCAAAAAAGAATGAGAATTGAAACCATAATAAACCACCAAGGTTTTAAAAATCTCACTATTTATTACCAGCTAACCAAAAATGGACAATTAGTCACTCACAACAGTGTGTTATTGTGATGAAGTTTACATATTTGGTTATCATATAGCTAGTTTGAATTTAATACCAGGAAAATAACAAAATTGCACAAGCCGAATGATTACAAACAAATTAATCTCTTATCCCCAGGTATACTGATGAATCATTTAAATTATTTCCCAATAAAATGGCATATCAAATACATAATAATCCAAGTATAAAACCCCAAAATACCAACAAGTATTCCAATAAAATTTATGCATAGAAATTACCAAAATAGATATCCTTCAAATTGACATCCAAAATTAAAGTCAGGGCAGCAAACCAAAAACCCATGAAGTGGTGTGGATACATGACCAAGAAAAAATAATTAATACTAAACCCTATTGCATCATTCTATCATGGTAATAATAATAAAAAATAGAAGTAATATCATAATAATTTTTATGCTAATATTATACCAAAATTTTGATTGAACTAGATAGTTTTAAAACCCTAAAAAAACTAAAGTAACTTGAACTAAATATTTAATAACCCATTTGAGGGAGTAGTGGATTTTTATCAATTTAAATCCATATACAAACCCTTTTAGGTTCATCAATAAGCTATAAGACTTCCTTATGAACCTTCATGTAATTTTTTTTAATACTTACCCTTGGAACTGGTAATGAATGCAATGTTCTTTAAAAGAAAAAAATAAAATGTATAACTTACTTGTTTTCTTGCAATTCATTAGAAGAAAAAACAGTTTTTTTTCTTACTTTCCCCTTGTTAAGCTCTCATTTTTTAGCCTTGACCCTAAATAATTTTATTCTCTCTCCAGGCATGGTTTTCATGCCCCAAATCTTCTCCCCTACTGCTACAATGCCCTTGAGGTTTCAATTTCTTCCCCAACTCTCTTTATGCATCCCTTTCTCTCCTCTTCCTCAACTACCCCAATTGACAAACAATAAAAATGGGTATTTTGTGTCGATCTAAGTTCCTTCCAAGTCTACCAAAATTAGTGGCATGATCAAATTATCCAAAGACCCAAAAATTTGTAATGATGAATTTTTTTTATTTGGGGTCAAAGGCTCATGAACCCCTAATGTCATCATGTCAAATCTAATTTGTCAAAAGTAATGTTATTATTACTAATTCATATTAAGAGATAAATTATTTAGGGTCCCTTTCTAGTAGATTGAATGGAAGTGAAAAAGAGGGATTTTAAATAATACCAAGGTACACCTAAACATTTTAGTTATAGTTTAACAAGATACTCTAAATCATACATCTAGACATCAATCAAGATTTTTCAATTAAGGAATTAACATTACCAAGTATCGTACAATAGAAAAACAAACTATACATTACTAACAAGATCAAAATAATAGTTGAGGTGATCACAAGAATAATAAAGCTAAAGGACAGACCATAAATTTCCATATACGTGATGACAACACAAGAAACCCTACACATTATTAAAACATACAAAGTGAATACAAATTATAATACATGATAGAAAAATTCAAGGAGATGATCAAATATAAAAATAATAATAATATAAAACATGACAAGTGATGAAATGGATAGACTGCTATAAGTGTTTATAGCTGAATATAATATCCCTTTTTACTTATGTTAGTTTCCCTTGTTCTTTATCCCCTGACTACTAGAATCCACCACCATCCTAGCTCATTTTACATGTAACTAAACCCACAAATGGTATCATTAGTACTTATAACATATATTCATATGCAAAGCTAAACTAAATAGCATAATGCATAAAATCGAATATTAGAACCAAATTAATGCACATATAAAATAAACTCTAGCTATAGTATTTTGTCCAGTATCTAAAAATAGATTAAAATAATAGCTTGAAATATAGATAAATAGTGTAAAATTATTCTTAAACTATATATAATAGTATAGAAATGAATATGCAGGTAGGGTTATAACACAAAGTTGTAGAGAGCAAAGTGTATCCAAATAGGTTGACACTACATTATAGAAATATAGGCAAAGGCTAATTAGTTGTCAATGTTAACATGGTATTAGATGGAAATTATTTATTTTCTTATTCATTTGATGACTTATAAATTTTTTTGGATATCAATAAAAATGGGTACTTTATCTCCTAGGAATAGAGGGAAGTGTCAAAACATAAAAAATCATCCAATTCTAGTGCATATGATGATTCTAGATATATGAAAGTGGGATATTGTAGTTATGGAAATGAAATTTCCTTCAATAATTGTCTTAAAGATATAATTTATTTTTATTTGTTTTAAATTATATAACAAAAATTTATTTCATATTTAGAGACATTCCCATGGTTATAAATCTCATATGTTAAAATATCATCAAATTAGACCACTAAAGTTTAGTGTAATGGTAAAAATGGTGATAAATTTGTATTCTACATTCTCAATATTTCTATAACCAAAAACATTATTAGCTTTACAAATAAAATATTTAGTTTCTAAAAAATAATAAATTCCTTATAGATTACTAGGAGTGATAAATTGGAAGTTTTATCCTTATTACATAGTGATGACTATAATTTGAAGCTCAGAGGTGTTGCTTCCAAGTTTATCCATTTGTGTTCATATCTAAGAAGGTGTGTATTAGAGGGGGAAATTGTAAATGTTATTTAAATTGAAATGGTTCAATTGAAAGGCTCAGATACAAATACCTTTTGTTCTCATATCAAAAAATTATAATACCCTCCTTAGAAAGTTTGTTTTGCATCTAATGGTTATCTCATACAATGGTCTACTATCTAATAGGCCCACATTAATGGTTTTCCTTTTGATGTGAAGATAAAATAATCCTAATTGAGTTTGATAATAGTAAATGGAATGCATTATAATAGAAATAATACCAATTTTCCTATCTAACATTTTTTTATGAATAACATTTATAATGAGTCCACATAACTTTCACAAATGCCAGAAATTGAATGTAACTCTAGCTAGTTCATCTAATATAAAATATGATGGAAATAAAAATGACTCTTTTTTTAGGTCCTAGATAATAAACCCTATTTCAAACATAATTATTTATCCACACATCCCTTAGGATAACTAAAAATGGGACGTAAAAAATAATGGGTATGGATAAACATTCAAAATGGAATTTCATGATATGTGTATTTGAAGTAAATGTTATAATTAAAACAAGGGACCAATCAAGTAAGAAAAAAATTGGTAAAATGAAATTTGATACAGTTGATGTTTTTTATAATATATGGTACATGGATTATGGCATCTAAAGAATCACTTTATTCAAATATAAAAACTAATTTATACATTTTTGGTTATGATTGGTTATTAGTAATATAGGATTATGGAAATACAAAAAAATAATGTCACAAAAATTACAAGTCTTTAACAAAATACAAGAAAATTCATATATAACTCCACATTTGACACATTTTGTAGGACAAGATAGAACCAAATATGCTACTACAATCCTTACTTCCAACCATATGTAACATTCAATACTCAAGAAGTGTAACCATGATTTTGTATTATTGCATCTACCTCCAATATAGAAATCTAACTTCAAAAAAATATGGAAAAAATATTTAAATATGTTTTGATTGTAAAGAAAAAATATTTGTAAATTTTGATGAGTGTACATATGTTTTGAAATAAAATAGATCCATTACATGCCCAAATATAATAAATAAATTAGTAAAGTATCAGAACTTCCATAATGACTTCATAACAATTTATCATGTTAAATATTATGCCCACATGATATAATTATAGTAACATCCACACAATTTATTGATAAATTTTAAGTATAAAATAAATAATATGAAAACTTCAATACCAAAGAAGAACCTCCCATTTACTTTTACATATATGAACACATGGACACAAGAGTGATGGTTTTGTCCACTTAAACTTTCCAATTGTTGAATATGGTAGTTACATCATTATATTTTGTCTCAAAAAGCTTGATGAATAAAACATTTGTGAATGGATATTTTTTTAAAAATAGTGGATCCTCCAAACTGCCATTACTTGATGCCCTACTAAAAAATGATTTTTTATGAAAATTTCAAGGGGTATAAGGAAACATTATTGTATTCTCAATAAAAAAAATGTTAATAGCACATGTATTTTATTCAAAAAATAGTACTTGATCCTCTACTTACAATTTTATAATGTGTCAAGTGACAAACATATTATACCTTATTTCCATTAGCATACATGTTGATAGTACAATGAGTTTTTAACATTGTGTATGTAATTTTACTTATAATTGGGCACATACACGAGGATATATATATAAAGCATTTAATATATTATCAACTGTGTTATGGAAAATGGAAATATTCTCTTTTCCTCAAATCATGGGTACTTACAAAACATGTCAAGATGTGTCAAGTGAATTTAATTCATACCTTTTTGAGGATGTATAAGAATTCAAGTCATTCATGGAACCAAATTTGTTGGATAGAAATCATAGAAATTAGGTATTAGCAAACCCATAAAATTTAAGTTCCACGTTGAGGATAACATATTTGTGATGGAATATAAAGTAACAATCAAGGACCTCCAATGGTCTATTCCAATTAAAATATGGTTACCTCTTAGTAATCCAAACCAAGGAAAATTTTATTGGCATATAAAAAAACATTGGAGGTTTCTAGGTGAACTAGTTTTGAAATGATGGAAATTTATTTTGGAAGGTGATTAATTATGTAGGTGAATCAAGTAATGGAATAGGGTGAATCAAGTTTTTTTTTAATAAAAAACTTCCCTAAACATAAATATTATTACATATTTGGGTTTTTTGATGTCTTTTTAGGTTATATACTACTAACATCAAAATGCACACAATCATTTGCATATTCTAATGGTTGTATACATATGTAGATAGATGTTAAATTATGTTGATGATTATCAACATATGCAAATGGCCACCAATATATGTAGGTGTCCATATTTATATGTTAATGCTTGTCATCATATGGATGGTGGCCATCTACATATGCAAAGAAATGTGAGCATATGCTGAGAACCATCATTATATGTAGAGGGTCATCAATATATGCAGATTGTTGCCAACATATGTAGGCAACCATCTACATATGTTGATAGTCATTGACATATGTAGATGGCCACCTACATATGTAGGTAGTTATCAATATATGTATAGGTTCACTAGTATATGTAGGTAGTTGTTTGAATATGAAGACAACCATCTACATATGTGTAGACAGCTACTAGCATATGTAAATGGCCATCAACATATGTAGATAGTCTCCAACATGTGCAAGTAGTCATCAGCATATGCATATGGTCACTAGCATATGTAGATGTCCATCTACATGTGTAATGTCAACCCACTAACTATAGATGGTTGATATGAGATGTATATGGTTGACACAAGATGTAGGTGCTAAAATAGCATGTGAGGTGAATGTATCTAGATTACCTTTCAAGGCACTGACAAAAAACATTTATATGAATGTAATTCATTTTAAATATTAGGAAATCCAAATCTAAATATTAACTTTCATCCTAAAAATTTAGGTGATTATACACTATTAAATACCCCAAAAAAATTCCAAATATATATTTTTTAAACTAGAATATTCATGAATTAATGAAGATTCACCACTGAAATTTTCTCTAGTCCAAACTTTCCTAGAGGGAAACCTCTACTGTCAATCTTCAAAGAAATAAAATAAATTGAAAACTTGAAAAAGAGAATAAAAACATATATTTAACACTAAAAAAAAGTGTTGTAAATGAAAGTGAAGAATGTTAGTTTCCAAATATAATTTATTATAAAAACATCTTGCATGCTTTGAATATATCCAATTTCAATTGTAATGAAGGTTTAGCCAATTATTTTTTGATAAAAATAAATCAATATCTTAACATCAACAAGGACATAGTGGGATCCACCCCTTCTTTTAGGGATTATTACTTCAGCAAGAATATCTTAACTAATAATGATATTTACATGGAACTTTGTTATCAAAGACCTAAAAAGAAAACCACTCCAAATAGTGTGTGTTCAAGGGTATGTCTAGGTTTAAATAATTGCCCAATATAGATGGGTAGATCTGAATAGGATGTTTATCTCGAAAATTATTACAAAAACAAGGCTCAAATAGTGACAATTTAATGGTGGAGACCTATTCTGAAAGCAATAGCATAAAAGGATTTGTATCAAAATTGTTTGTCTCCAACTCATCAGTGAAATGAATCATAATAAGAAAAAAAATTTGATGTCAATAACATATGAAAAATGAAAGCAAAATGGTTTGCATATAAACTTAAATTACCTTTAAAAGGAACATGATGTCATTAAGACATACATAAATCATACATCGGAGAGCTCAATGAAATCCAAAGTGAATTAGAAAATGATTGATATAGAATAGGTTTTTAAAATGGTAACTATATTGAACATCATATGGTATATCATCCTGGCTCAAGTCTAAGATTTCAAAATTTATATTCCAAAACATGTTCTTATTTATGTTTAATTATGTAATTAAATGATTACCATTGATAGTGAGTAGTAAGAATGGTGTGTCTATTTTCACCTTTTTAATGTTAATCTAAATTGGGGGTGTTTAATTTTAAGTTTAAATAAATTATTTATTAATATTATCATTTATTATATTTTAAGGGCATATTAAGTAATAAAGAGTGAATAAATTAATCAAAAATGTTCCCCTCACATGACAAAAACTTTTGTTTGTTATTCAGAGAGATATTTTTGAAACTGTCATGTCATATGTTATATCAATTGATTATATAGAAGTGATAATGAATGGCATCAAGATGGAATAAAATTTGTTCCTACCTAATGCACTTAGGAGTTAGCATCTATACAATTATTTGAGTTTGTTATAAAACAAGGGCTATGTAGTGGATAGTTCCTACCATAATTGTTAAAAAAATATTCAATTGTTGTTATATAAAAAGAGTTAAATAGTGTGCAATATTTTTTTGTTTTGTGTTGAGTGTATAATTAGGGAATTGAGAGATTAGGGAATCATATAGTGATAAGTCTACTAGATGGGGAATTGACTGAAAAAAATCTTATAATTTGTTACTAGTTGATTTTTTTGAAATAATTAAAATTATTCCAAACTAAATGCATAAGTATTGTTATGGAAATATTAAATATATGATACTAAACATGTATACTTAAGATAATTTAATACATGTAAGTGAATAAATAATTAATACAAAAATTTAATGTTATTTTTACCTTGCCTTTGGTAGGGACTACATAAAAAAGGTTCATAAAATTATTTACAATAGTTAAATTTCTATGGGTTATATTTATATGGGTTAAAGATTATGGGGCAATTTTTATATGTCAAGTGTTTGGAGAGATATTTTAATTTTCCAATATCCTTTCAAGAACTTTTCTTCCAAAATAATTTACCCATGAAATGTTGTTTTTTTAATTTATTATATTTCTTCTTCAAAATCTAAGTAAAATAATATAAGAATTATTTTGGCTATAAAAACAAATTAGAATATATGAAATTAAATTGCATATAAATTTCCAATTACAATATATTAAATTTCACAAAATTATTTTTATAAAATTATTTTCACCCAATACACACTTTTTAAGTTATAATATAAATAAATATAGCTTAGATACTAACATCATTATATTTTATAAAAATTTAAAAACTATCCAATATTTTTAAGATCCTCAACTTCTCTAACCTAGGTATCATTATATAAATGTTGAATTAGAAATTAGAAAAGGACATATTCATGCCTATTTTTATAGAAAATAATTTAATTTACATTTGAATTCCATTTAAACTACTTATTTCATCATATCAAGGATGGAATATATGGTTTGACACATTTATGTATTTAAATTTGATTGTCTCCATATAATAAATGGCATATGTTTAGGTTGATTCCCAATTGTAATAGAATTCTTTTTGGTATAATATTTAAAATTATGTTAACCATTTTCATAATGAATATTTGAATAAATCAAATATAAATATTTTATTTTAGGTATCCTCTCAAAAAACTCAATAAATAAAATAAAAATTAAAAAATATATTAAGTTTAGTTATACTTAAATAATGTTTCATAATACTTTTTAAAGTTAAGTATGTATATATTTTAAAATTGCATTTTTAAGATTGTTTTTGATAAAGTAAGGTGGCAGACTAGGGGCTGAACCCTTACAGGGCAGAGAAAACAAGAAGGCAATCAAACAAAATATGCCTTCTAAAAAGAGATGACACAATCAGAGTACCAAAAGACACAACAAACAAAATAAAATAAGAAACAAAAAGATGAGTGTCAGAGAGATCTCTCCTTACATAACCATTGATTTGAGAAGGTCATTCAATCTCTCAGTATTCTCTACATTGATAGTAGGCACAGTATTACCTAATTCCTTCAGCATAGACATGTTCAGGAGAATTGAATTTTGGAGCCTAGTGGTGAAGTTCTGCTCTAGCTTCTGAATGTGATCCTTCAGGGGAGAAATTTTAGCTTTCAAACCCATCTCATTCTTGATTTCCTCATCAGCTTCCTCCACATACATTTTTACCTCTTTGTCATCATTTTCTACAATGTCAGCACCATCCTCCACAATAGCCTCAAATTCCCTTGTCTCCTACTTACCATCAGTATCCTCAGAGACTTCTTGAACTTCTAATTCCTTGGACTCTTCCTCCTAGGTGGCTTCCTCTAAGGTGCTCTCTGAATATTCAATAAGCATAGCCTTAAGATTAGGCTTGCCAAAAATCCACCCCAACCATCGAACTCCAGAGGAAAAGCCCTCCTTACTAACCTTAGTAGACATATATGATTTACCACCTTGACCCCTAGTGGTCCTACCAGTATTTTTATGGTTCCCCAAAGTGGTCCCCCTAGTATTCTCTTCCCCAGCATAAAACTTCCTCTTCTTACCATTCATGCTCATAAAGGAGCCAGGGGTGTCAATGGGGGTCTCCTCTAGAGTAGAGAAGGAGACTTCTTTAGTTTTGGTAGAAAAAGGGGAAAGATAGGGCTCATCGACAACATCACTAGCCAAAGGATTAGAAGAAATATCTCTGATATCAATTTTGATGGTCTTAGACAGCTCAAGGGCATGGTGGAAATTATACAAATAGAAAATGAGGCCTGATGGAGGGGGATGGGATTCATATCAAGTTTTTTTGCCATTATTTCTCTCACCCTAAGGACGGAATGTTCTATGGAGGAGAGCAAATAAAAGGGAAAATTGATGAGAGCATTACACCTAAAGTGATTTAAAATGGGAAAATGGTAATTATAGAACCTGGTGAATCATCCTTTGAGTGTGAAATAGTTCATGAGGATGAAGCACACTCTATCCCATGGCTCAGGTAATTTAGCTCGCATGAATCCTCCTTGATAATGAACAAGTTCTTCACCTTCTCCTAGGAATAGTTTATGGCTTTAGAGGTCCATGATTTTTGTTTTCCTTTATAGCTTTATCCCCTACATGGATATGCATGTAGCCATAGCTATCACCTTTTCAAAAATATCAAAGTTGATTCCTCTAATAGTGAATCACCTATTTAACCAAGACCTCATGAATTACTCAAATAGGTTTTCATCAAACCCATTGAGCCTCTCTAGGTATAGACTAATCCACCCCTCTTTGTAGTGGTTCCAAACCAATGGATTATCTTTTAACTCATAACAAGAGACTAGTTCCATTTAAATTATGTCTCCCCCCATTGTGGATTTATAGAACAGACCCATAGAGTTCCCAATTTTAGCCTTCGTAGTTGAAGTGGTTACAAACCCTTGCTTTCGAATATGCATAATGCTAATATGATAGCACATAATTTGGAATATCATGTATAGATGATGTTTACTCCTCCCATGATTAAAAATCATTTCCTTGTGATCTCCATAATGAAGTATGAGTGCCTTAACACCTTGATAAAATAAATCATGAATGATTACCAAAAGAGTACAATAGGTATCAAGTTCTGAGATCTACATTGGCACCCTCCATATGGACTACCTAAAAGAGCTCTCCTTCTCATAAGTTTGACTCATATTTCATAAGTCATTTCCTTTTGAATAATATCCATAATGTTTAAAGGAATATGAACTACTTGGTGCCAACATCACCAATTTGAAAATTGTTGGCCGAGATTAGCATAGGCATCAGCAAAACTGTTTCCCTCTCTGTAAATATGTGAAATATCCACTCTGGAAAACTTTTGTAAAAGAAATTGGATATCCATAATGATATATTTTAGCTTAATTCCCACATTTGATGCTTTATTAACTGCATCAATGACCAATTTAGAGTCCCCTTGTATGCTCAAGTTCCTTATACCTAGGGATATAGCCAATTTTAAACCCCACAAGAGAGCCATTGCTTTAACATAGTTATTCTGGAAGCCTATTCCACTATCATAGACAATAATCATCCATCCTTTGTCATTTCTTATAATCCCTCCTCCACTGGCTTTACCATCAGACTTGGAGGCCCCATTAAACTTGAGTTTCATCTAGTTAAGCTTTGGGGGAATCCATTTAGTATTAAGTCTCTATAGAATTTTAGAATTATTATAAGTAGGAATATGGTTTAGAACCTTCCATTTAGCTACAATTTGATTTTCTACTTGAGTTATGGGTTTCTCCATAGAATGAATATGGGTAGTGGTGACACTTTTCATAAGAGTCTTAACAAAATAATGAAACACCTGAGAGGCATTTCTAGCAGTGTCCCTGAAAATTTTGTGGTTGGGCTCTTTCCATAAAATCCAACTCAAATAGGGTAGAGTTTGATTCCATAATTTTGTGAGCCAGGAATGGGTAAAGGTAGGATTCCAATTGATGATAACTTCCTTAAGGTCAGATTTATAGACCCATTCAATACCAAAGTTATTTAGGATTATGCCCCATAGTTCCTGGGCAAAATCATAGTGAATGAAAAGGTGAGAAATAGTTTCCTCTTTTAAACTACACAAATATCATCTATTTACTAGGTTAAACCCTCTCTTTTGAAGGTTGTCCTATGTTAATATTTTGTTGTGAGCAAAAGCCCACCAAAACATGTTAAATTTTGGTATAAGTTTATAATTCCAAACCTTTTTCCATAACTCTTTATTCTCAGACTCAAGAATCAACAATTGATAAGCAGACTTGACAGAGAACCATCCATTCTTATCTGGCCACCAGTACTATTCATCTTCATGGGGGAAGAGATGGATTCTGATCTTCTAAATCAACTACTAAATCTCTAGAACTCTAGGGAAGAGTTCAGGCTGATGAACACAACAATCTGATATATTTTTTCAGCTATTCATGCCATTGTTATTATCCAGGTAATCACTGACTCTATCTCCAAAAAATTGAGTAGCAATGTCGGTAATCTCTCCATAGTTTCCTTGTGTTATGAGAGCCTTGTCCTTTAACCAAATGTCATCCCAGAATTTAATATGCCAGTCATTTCCTAGTTTCCATCTAATTCCTTGCTTAAGAAGGCTTCTACTTTTTAGTGTTTTATTCCATTTCATAGATCCTGGGGTAACCCCATCTATTGAAGAAAGTTGTAACCATCAGTGCTATGCATATATTTGGCATATATTATTTCCCCCAATCATTATTTTTATGGATCAGGTTCTAATTAATTTTGGAAAGAAGGGCTTTATTCATGTTTTTGATAAACCTAATATTGAGGCCACCATGTGATTTCAGAAGACACACTTTTTCCCATCTGACTAAAGACATTATCTATTTATCTTCCAGTCCTATGCATAATAATTTTCTTTAAATCTATTCTAATTTGTCAACAAAATATGAAGGAATTTTAAAGAGAGATAGGAAGTAGGTAGGAATCCCTTGAAGAGAGGCCCGAATAAGTTGCAATTTGTTAACACTGCTGATAAGTTTCCCTTTCCAACCAAGAAGTTTCTTCTAATTTGTTTCTAGAATTCCATTCCAAAAACTAGGAGTTACCTCTTTGACCATGAGGAGAAGACCCAAATAGGTAGCTGGTAGGACAACTTCAGCACAATCAAGTATGTCAATGATTATTTGTCTGAGGTCATTAGGAGTATTAAAGAATTACACATTGTTTTTATGGATATTTATGCTTTGCCCAGATTCTATGGCATAATTATTTAAAATATTCTTCCATCTCCTAGCTTTAATCATTGAGGAGATGCCAAAAAGAATGGTATCATCCACAAAATATTGCACCACCATAAGATAAAGGGAGGAGGCAAGTTTGATGCCCACGAAATATTAGTTACTCTCAAACATTATTCATGTGCTATCCTCACTAGAAGTCATAAGAATCCAAGATTTTCTAATACTCAATAAGTGCCCATTAAAGTTAAGGAACCTTTTACTAGAACCTCTGATGCTAATTTGAAGACCCAAGAAAATAAATTGTTACATGTAAATGATCATGAGACTTCTTTTGATATTTTATAATTTTGTAAGTCTACAAAAATTCAAATATACTTTGCTAAATACCTTAGGTTGAAACCCAAAAAACTTCATAAATTGGTTAAATATGTCAAA
The DNA here is from genome assembly GCA_037957365.1 of Torreya grandis. Taxonomy (NCBI): domain Eukaryota; kingdom Viridiplantae; phylum Streptophyta; class Pinopsida; order Cupressales; family Taxaceae; genus Torreya; species Torreya grandis. The sequence goes on along the minus strand of JARHVA010006467.1, from coordinate 63,397 downwards.
AATGGCCCTACACAAGTTGAACCTGAGAGTCAATAGGCTATATCTACTTGTATGTATCTTGCCAGTACCTCCACAATTATGATGAATAAGTAAGGGGAGAGAGGGTCCCCTTGGCAGATTCCTCTTGAAGAAGAGAAGAAACCTCTAGGGACCCCATTTACTAGAACTAAAAATTTTGAAGTAGAGACAGTGTTCCATATTAGTCGAGACATTTTATCATTAAAACCAATTTTTTTGATGAATTGGAAAAAAAATTCCATGAGACCCTATCATATGCTTTAGAAATATCTAGCTTAAGAGCCATACCAGAGATTCTGCTTTTGTTCATGGAATGAATAGTCTCATGAGTGGTGATCACAGCATCAAGAATTTGTCGACCTAGGACAAAGCCTTTTTGGGTAGGGGAAATAATTTTGTCTAATAAAGGTTGGATCTTCATAACCAACACTTTAGTGTAGATCTTATAAATAGTGTTACATAGACTAATAGGTTTGAAATCCATAAGGTGAGTGGGCTATGAATTTTTAGGAACAAGTACTATGAAATTGTTATTAGCTTGTTTCAAAAGTTTACCTAATCTAAAAAAGTCACGTACAATAGCAGTAAGATCCACTCCCACTATACCCCAATATTCTTGGAAGAATATAGGGTGGAAGCCATCAAGACCCAGGGCTTTGTATGCACACATGGAAAATAAAATAACACAAACTTTCTCCTTGAATATAGGCCTTAACATCTCTAGATTATCTTCCTCAGTTATCAAATATGGGATTTTATCAATGGATTGGTTTATAGTTCCATCATTCCCATCATCATTGTTTTGTTTAGTGAGAAAATTATAAAAGAATACCCTGGCTTGTTTCCCTATCTCATTATCTTCAATATAGTGTTGCCATTATCAAAACATAGCTTTGTTATGGATTTGGTCTTCTTGTGTTTCATGGCTAAGAGATGAAAGAAGGCCATGTTCATATCCCCCTGTTTAAGCCATTGAACTCAAGATTTTTATTTCCAAAAAACCTCTTCTCTATTCATAAGATTCTTCCATTCAAAATTCAGGACATTCTCTTCTTTAAAAGTGGCTTCTGAATCGTCATCTTGAGCCATCTGCTACTGAATATCTACAAGTTTTCTAGCTATGTTTTTCTTCTAATGAAAGACCCGACCAAAGTTGTATCTATTCCATCCATAAACTTCTTGTTTGATATGCTAATTTTTTTTACTATTCTAAACATAGGAGTGCCCTAGATAGGAATTTGCCACCATTGGGCCACCATTTGTCTAAAGTCTTTATATGTTTGGTCCACATCACTTCAAAATGGAAGGGAAAGGACCATGTTGTCCCTGATCTCTCCAACTGAGGAAGATTGGGTAGTGGTCAAACATGGTTCAAGGAAAAGCTTGCACATGCATATTATGATAATCATTCTTGTTACTCAAGATAAGAAATTTGTCTAACTTGACTTGAATCATTTGATCTCCTCTTCTTTTGTTGGACCAGGTGAAATTTTGATTTTGTAATTTGACATCCAACAGTCCCCAATCATTTATAAATTCAGCAAAGTTGAACATGTCAGAGTAATCAACAATCCCACCCTATTTTTTAGAGGGGTATATCAAAGTGTTAAAATCTCCAACTAGCATCCATTTTAGTGTTCTGGGAGTTAATTCTAAATATGCTCAAATCTATCCATACATTTTGCCTCAATGCTCTGTTATTCGAGCCGTAGAAATTGATCAACAACCAGTTCAAAGAGGACAAAGAGAAGTTGATAATCAAGAAATGTTTCTTATAAGCCATAAGCGATCCCTAAATTTTAGCACTATTCCACATAGTTACAATCCCACCTAAATCCCTTTCAGCTGGACTGATGCAAAAAGTAGCCTTAGGCCATATGAAGTCAGCAATTTTCTTAAAATTCTCCTCAGTCATCTTGACTTCTTGGAGTAATAAAATATATAATTTATTATCTAGAATGCAGTTTTTAACCTCAAACTATTTTGAAGGACTGTTAAAGCCCCTCAGGTTCCAAGATAAAATTCTCATTTAGAGTATTTGAGGGGATGGGCCTCCAGTGTTTTCTGTTTACCACTGGTAATCTCCTTGGCAATCTCTCTTTGTCTTGTTTCTCTTAGGGTTGGTCTCCCTTGTTTGGGATCAGTGCCAACATCTGCAAATTTTTTACCTTTACGATTATTTTTCTTTGGGGTAACCCATTCTTCCTATTCATTACTACTACCATTTTGTCTTGTTTCACCTATAAGTTATTTTAACACTCATTACGTCATATTTATAACCTAGTAATACCAATTTACATTAAATTATCAAATATAAATATTTTGAGGTCTAATTTGTATTTATGACTTATCCCTTTTTCACGTAATTACTAATGAGATAAATGAAGTATTTACAGGTAATCATCCATTACTAACAAATAATCATAATTTTGTGTATCTAATTGAGAAAATGGTTTAGAATAGAAACAAAATGTATAGGCACCCTATATTCTAAAATATTGAAAAGTTTGTTTGAAAGATTCCAATGGATTGGTAGAGGTTTTTAACTAAATCATAAATGTATTTAATAATTATTAATTCATTTTAAAAATATTGATGGTGATTTTTTAACATTTTGAAAATTATTTGGTATGAAGGATATGTTAAAACATATAATTCAAATATAATTTATACTTTGTCTTTTATTTCAATTAATTCATTAATATCTTTGAAAAAAATTCATGTAACACACATTATGTTTGTCTTAATTTACTTAACTTCAAATGCATTAATTATTATTATTATTATTTATCATCCACATGATATGTGGATTTAATCTATACATCATAATTGAAATATTTTTTTCTTATTTAAATAATTTTGCTTTTTTATAATTATCTCATTCACTTATTATCTACCTGCATCATCAAAATATCAATCTAAAAAAAAAATCATTACATATTTTATAACTTTAGTATTTATTATCTTTTCTATTAGATATTTCACTCCTTCCAAAGCCTTATGGCTTGTGTAAGTAGCATCACCATTGTTTTTTTTTCTTTAACTACCCCTTATGGAAAAATGGCAAGAGTGGCATCTTATTTATATCCACATATAGTTGGAATTTGAAATGGTATCAATAATGAGACATGTTTATTGTTGGTTTTTATTGCCTTTTATTTCAACACCTATATGTAACACCATGGCTTCCTTTTCAAAATTAATTGAAATGAAATTTTTCTATGTTACAATTTTGAATCAAGACATTTTCACTATCTTCGATCCATCATCAAGTTTAGAAATGGATGTTATCTAATATTTATTTGCTAAATATTTTAAAATAACAATGGGTGGTAGCTAGACAAAGGGAAATATTCTATAGATATTATAGATTTAGTTGGAGGATCATGTCTAGTATCCCATATTGTAATATTTCATGAGATATAACATTATAAATGTAAGAATCAAATCTTGGAGTAATTGATTTATTTTTATGGTTAGTAATTTTTTTGTATAAATTTAACTGCTTCAAAAATAAACTCTATTTATTATATTTTACATTGGTTTTTAAATAAATTATTCATAATCTATTGGTAATTCCATACTCAATTTTTTGTTGATAAATCTATTTGAAACCCCCTAGTTATTTTCTTAATAATGTTTGTTTTTTAAAACCCTTCTGTAAATCTCTTCCCTAATGAAATCTATCAGATCTTCTTATAATTACTTATGGACCTCTTTCTCCCTTCTATGAATAAATTATAAAAATTTCATGACTCTCATGTGGTCAAACAAGTAGTATTGAAGAAAATTCTAATGTATGGGTTAACGAATAATAATCTATTGGTAATTTCATACTCATTTTTTTATTGATAAATCTATTTGGAACCCCTTAGTTATTTTCTTAATAATGTTTATTTTTTTAAAACCCTCCCTAAATATCTTACCTAATGAAATATATGATATCTTCCTATAATTACTTATGGACCTCTTTCTCCCTTCTAAGAATAAATTATAAAAACTTCATGACTCTCATGTGGTCAAATAGTAGTATTGAAGCAAAATATAATGGAAGCAAATTATAATGGATGGGAAGGGAAATATCAATTTTTTTAGAATCTAAGTGATTGTGTCTACAAAGAGAAAAACAATTTTGAATATTCATGATCTATCCATTCTCTTAGAGTTTTATATCATCAATTAATTTTGATGAAAGTTTTAATTATTTATAGTATCATTTGTTAGTTGATCATTTTTGTTGGTTTTTTAAATGTATTTTTTCTTTTTCTTTTTGTTTCACATTTTATTTGGTTTTATGCATTATCATGCTCATACACTCTTTTTTACCCTTTTATATTTTTATGATGTAATTTATTTATTTTTAAAATGTCAAAAACTCTAGGGGGTTATTTCCTCTATTTTGTCATACTTGGGATTGGGCCCTTTCCATAATTATAATGTAAAAAATATAAGTAAACATATTGTATAATATAGTTATGTTAATGAACATTAGGATGCTTATTATTTTCAAACATAATTTTTTATTTAAAATATTAATATGGTGGTATTTATTTATATTAATATCTTTGATAATAAACAAAATAGTATATATTTTAATTGAGATTATTCATAAATTTTAGGAATGATATAGATGTAAATTGGTGAATTATATTTATTATATGAAATTTTTAGATTTTTAAATTAGTATTTTTAAAAATAATAAAAATAAAAGTATTGTAGACAATATGACTATCTTTCATGAACAAGCGACCATAACTTCTTTTTTGAATAATCGATTGGCTTAATTGAGCTAGCGATCAATAAAGTTTCCATAAAAATAATTAGTAGCTTATATGAACTAATATTTTATTCATATTTTTATATGTAAAATAAACTATATGTCTATCTTAAAATAAATATTCATGGCTAGTTATTTTTCAATCAAATCTAAGTAAAAAAATAAATAAATACAAGAGTAGTAAATATTTTAATTAGTGAAAGGTATCTTTTTTATTTTAATAAATAAACATCGAATTATATTTTCTTAATATAATGGTTTTATTAAAATATCAAGTGGTTGGTATGTTGTTTTATATTGGATTCTAACTATACTCATAAAATATGGTTATATTTAATGAACTGGAAGTAGCTACTTATATTGTATTCTAACTACACTCATACAAAATAATTATATTTAATAAATTAATGGTCATGACTTGTTTTAAAAACAATATTTGTAACAATATTGAACTAGCAATTGCTACCTATTATGTAAGCACTATAGTTATCTTATCTAAACTAACATTTTTCATATATATTCCTTTCAATGTTTCACTGATATTTTATATGATCGTGATTAGTAGTAAAATATGAAAAATATATTTTTTTTCAAAAAAATGTCCCTAAATAAACAAGTGGTCACCCATTTTTATACTTAAATTATATTAAAAAATGTAAAATATATTCTATGATTATATAAAACATAAATATTGTACACTTGGTAAACTTAGACTTTGGTTGTTCCTCTTAATTATATTCCATGTGACACATCTCATTAAGACATTATGTCAAAATTTTCACATACCTTATATATGTTCCCACATTTTCTATACATAGAGTATTTGTCAAAAAAAAAAAGTGACAAACATTTTATCTATATTATATTTTGATGGATGTACATACCCTTATGCATATCAAAAAAATATAAATCATAATGCAATGATTATTAGATATTATAATTATAAGAGATTCTTTAAGTGAATCACAAACCAAAATAATAATTAGATATGCATAAAATTGTTATTTTTTCAAGAGTTTATGTGTTATAATTCATCTTTTCCATAATTTTTTTGAGATAATAAAACATTTATTTATAAGCTTGAATTCAACATATGACCAATATCATCTCATTTGATTTTTAAATCTATTTATATTGTAGGTGATTTTGATGTTTTGTGTTATTTTCTAGATTAAATAAAGAGTGATGTAAACTTGATTAGCTGACCGAAAACAATTTATACTACCATATAAACATTTATGAGAATATGTAGGCATTTTATTATCATATTGATACCTGTGATAAGTTTTATTGACACCTTTCTCTTTTTTCTATTATGCATTATAAATGTAGATTTTAGTCAATGGTTTGTGTTGACCATTTTTTGCCCAACAGGCCAAAAATCAGCCCCCTTCTATCCTTGCTATTCTAGGCCATTTCATTTTCTGATTTTGCATGAATCTATCCATTTCTATAGAATATGTAGGATTTCTATGAACTCTGTAGGTCTAAATCTATGAACTCTACAGGTTTTGGATTTGTATGAACTTAGCAAGTTAGTCCTTTGGCGCATGAAGGATCAGTTCAGAGAGTTATAGGTTTCACAAGGCTTCTTTGGGCTCTTGTCTAAAGAAAATCATGAAGAAAGTTGGCATGGTTAAACTATTAAACTATTTAAATACCTTGGTTCATCGCCTGGTTCAATCACTTAGTTTAATGCCTTGGTTCAATTGGCCTTAGTTCATTGAACTAGTTCAATGACAAGTTCATCAGCAAAGTTCAAGGCTTTGGTTCAGTGGTTAAAGTTTAATGCTCAGTTCAATCAGATGGTTTAATCATTCAGTTCACTTAGTTGGTTCAGTGGCATCAGTTCAAGCATCTTCCAATTCAATCAGATGATTAATCGATAAAGTTTAATGGGCTTGGTGCACAACGTTGAACCGTTGAACTGATTTAGTGAATTAGTTCAATCATTTGGTTCATTGACAAGTTCAAAGGCTTGGTTTACTTGGCATCAGTGTGCAGCATTGAACCATTAAACTAGTTCAATGAGTTGGTTCAACAGGTTGGTTTAAAGGGCTCAACGCGCAGTCGTGAACCAATTGAACTGTTGAACCAATTTTGGTTCAACGGCTTGGTTCAAAGGTGTGCCTCAAAGTTGAAGGGTAAGTGCCCTTGTGAAGGGTAGTTTAAGGTGAGAAGCCCTTACGGAGGGTAAAGAGCTTTCAAAAGATAGCCAAAAGATTTTCAAAGTGTGAAGAAGACTAAAAGGGTGAAAGATTTAAGTGATAGGCTGAATTCTTTCAGAATTTTTTTCTGAAGGAATTCCTTTGAACAAAAGGCCTGAAGGAATTTGGGGAAAGGATTTTCAAAGGGCCCAAAGGTGCAAAAAAAGTCAAAGCAGCCAATTCCCATGAAATTTTTGTCTGTAGGAATAAAGCCCGAAACAAAAGACCCGATGATTTTGCCAAGGATGGTAACATCTTGAAAACCATCAAATTTAAGGAAATAGACTAGCTATTGGGTGACCATCACGTGAACATCAAATTTAAGGCAATAAAATAGTGCCAACCATGGAAGGATCCCAAGGAATGTAGTGACCCCCTAGAAGATCACCCCTAAGGGATGAAAGAGTAGGAAGAAGATAAGGAGAAAAAAAGACAAAGTAGTCAAGTGGTGAAGGGAAGGTGAGTTATTGCTAGATGAGTGGTGCAGCCTATTTTCTATAGTTGGCATTAATGAGGAGACAAACTATAGTTTATTTGGAGGAAAGAGGTGTAGCCATGTTCTTGCATTAATGTTTGAATGCTAAAGTCAATTTTGGCAATTGTACAACATGGTTCTAGCAAGCCTTTTCTAGAAAAATGACATCAATAATAGTGACTTCCTTTTCCCAAGGTTCAGAATGCACATGGGCCACTTGTCGAAAATGGTGCCAAAATCTTTCTCGAGAAGCACCAAGTTCTCTTCCTCTTTCTATATATTGTAAAATTTCTCATTTGAGAAAGGATCGACTCTCAGCCTTAAGGCAAAACTCTACCCAAAAATCTCTCGGCTTTGTAAGGCAGAGCTATCAAATTTTACCTTGAATCAAAACATAGCATTTTGACCTCCATTCTATGTTTTGCATCTTTAGTATGTGTCTATGCCTTGATTCTATGTTAAGTCATTTTCTTAATGCTTTTGGAAAATGATTTCAGCATGTCTAGTGCATTTTTGAGTTTCCTTTTACAAGCTTATTAGAAATGTCCCTAGAGGAGTATAGGTGAAGTGGATAGGCTACTACAGTGTGTCTCAGAATGCCTCTAGTAGTTATTTCCTCCCTGTATCTCCATGGACCCCTGACCCACTGATGTAGAAGGTTCTCTCATGTCAGATGAAGTGTATGGGAGTTTTTTCTCAATGGAAAGTGTATGTTCAGGCATAGAAGATCACACATTTTTTGGTGTATCACCTTTTACTTTTTAGGCTTAGGTTCTATTTTCAACATCTCTCTCTCTCTTTTCATCCCCCCTTTTTTACATTTGTTTGTTAGTAGTAGGAGAAACCAAGGCCTAAAGGATACATTAGAGGGAGCTAGCCCTCATCTAGAGACTCTTACCTCTAGCTTCGCTGGTCCCACAGGTGAGAGGGGAGTTTCCATTATTATGTGAAGAAGGTAGGAGCTCGGCCTCCTACCAAGGGTGCATTCTTTTGCATCAAATTTTTTTGGCACACCTAGTGGGACAAACTAGGATAAGTTGTTTCCATAGAGTTGAAGAATTTTTGGTGTGTTCTTTAACCAACTAGCCTTTGGAGGCTTTTGCATCAATGCCAATGGTGACTCTGAATTGAATCTACTGGTTAAGTAGCCTAGTGCCATCAAAAATCACTTTTTGTATGTATAATTCCTTTACACAGAGTCATGGGCCTTGTTTTCCTTCATATCACCATGATCAAGATCAAAACATTCATGTAATCCCCTCAAGCAACCCTCCTAGTTACCCATCAACCAAAAGGGAAAATTCCAATTCTGAGATCTTTTACCCTGATGGCAACCTCTTGACCTGGGTGGAAATAGTGGAATCATAGGGTAGGAAAGAGGAGAAGAAAGGTTTTTCTCAAAAACATAAAGAAGATGAGGCTACTCCTACTCATGATTCCTATGATCTCCAAGAAAGGCTCTTCCAAGAAGATCTAGCTAGGAGAATTACAGAGTTAGAATCTAAATAAAGATTCCTCAGCCAGTGTATGATGGACAGTTCAGACCCAACGGCACATTCCATGTCTAAACACACCCCATCTACAAACTTCCAAGAGAGCTATCAAGAAACACCTGATATTGATGAAGTGCTAGCCAGGTGGAAGGAGGAGAATCATTTGATTCTATGTCAAGGACTGCCTCCTCTTCCACATGGTTTTCCCACTTCACCCCTTCTCAAGGAAGAACCTATTCTGTAGGAGGTGAGTGAGGAGCAGAAGATCCAAGTTGAAGTTTCCTAAGAGGTTATCATGAGCAACAATAGAGAATAAATCATCATCAATGCTCCTTGTGAAGACCTCATCAGCAGTGGAGAAGATGCAGGTCACGCAGACATGTAGATGTTCCAACAATATGAGGAGGGACATAAGCATGGTGAGCTCTCTTCCCCTCTGTTTGATGAATTTCCTTGTTGTTTTGATGAGGACTATTATGCTGAGGAGCCTAGTTTGGAGGAGGATCAGGAGGATATCTTTGAAAATCTAAAGATCATGATCTTTGAGGAGGAAAAGGAGAGGTCTGTCTTCCTTGAGGAAAGCCTTGAAGAAGAAAGTTTTGAATAGAGAGGTGATGTTCTATGGGATGAGCAATCATTTTGTGATTCTAATTCAAACATCACAATAGTCACAATAGTCACCCTTCTTCAACAAATCCAAGAGGAAATAGAGGATGAGTCTGATAAGGTTTTCAATGAAGCAAAAGGAAATGGGTCAGACCATGATGCACTTCAAGGGAGCTATACATATCAAAGGGCTTATGGTGATGAGCTAGTAACCATTGATTGCTTGGTGAAATACATGAGCATGAAGGACCAGCATTCAACAAGCTTCCAAGAAAAAATAGAGTATATATATGTTGGAAGCATGTTCAAATCTGATCCACTCAGATACCAGCCAATCCAGGTGATAGGCAAGAGGAGCAGGTCACCAACTCCTTTTTTCTTTCAGCTACTTGCCTGGCACCATAAGTCTTCTCATCAAGAAGGGGACTTAATAAATTTTCCCTTTGATTTAGGAGGGAGGTGAACATTCTTAGTTAGTTATATATAGTAGTTTGCTTTTAGTTGTCTTTCCTACTTTCCCTAAGTACAGTTTGCACAGGTAGTGTTTTTAGCCTTGTGTGTGTCTCCCTTTGTGTGTGTGGGGTAAAAAGCTTAATGTTTGATTCTTGGATATTTTAGGGCTATTGTTGATATTTTTTTAAGCTACATCTAACTTCGTGCCCAATGGACTACAAGGCAACTGGTCTTTAAGCATAGCAGGCATGCTTCCCCTGGGAGTCACCAATTTGTTGACCATTTTTTGCCCAACAGGCCAAAAATTGGTCCCCTTCTATCCCTGTTGTTCTAGGCCATTTCATTTTCTGATTTTACATGAATCTATCCATTTCTATGGACTCTACAGGATTTCTATGGACTCTGTAGGTCTAAATCTATGGACTCTACAAGTTTTGGCTTTTTATGAACTCAGCAGGTTAGTCCTTCGACACATGAAGGATCAGTTTAGAGAGTTCTAGGTTTCATAAGGCTTCTTCAAGCTCTTGTCTGAAGAAAACCATGATGAAAGTTGGCATGGTTGAACCATTGAACCAGTTCAATGCCTTGGTTCATCACCTAGTTTAATCGCTTGGTTCAATTGGCTTTAGTTCATTGAGCCAGTTTAATGACAAGTTCATCAGCAAAGTTCAAGTCCTTGGTTCAATAGTTAAAGTTCAATGCTTGGTTCAATCATTCAGTTCACTCAGTTAGTTCAGTCATTAATTCAAGTGGCTTCTAGTTTAATTATATGGTTAATTGGCAAAGTTCAATGGGCTCAGCGCGCAACATTGAACCATTGAACCAGTTCAGCAAATTAGTTCAATCACTTGGTTCATCAGCAATTTCAAAGGCTTGGTTCACTTGGCATCAACATGCAGCATTGAACCATTGAACTAGCTCAATGATTTGGTTCAATGAGTTGGTTCAATGGGCTCGGTGTGCAGTCTTGAACTAATTAAACCGTTAAACCAATTTTGGTTCAACGGCTTGGTTCAAGGGTGTGCCTCAAAGCTAAAGGTCAGGTGCCCTTGTAGAGGGTAGTTTTGAGGTGAGAAGCCCTTGTGAAGGGCAAAGATCTTTCAAAAGGTAGCCAAAAGATTTTCAAAGCATGAAGAAGACTAAAAGGGTGAAAGACTTAAGCAATAGGCTGAATTCTTTTGGACTTTTTGTCCGAAGGAATTCCTTTAGATAAAAGGCCTGAAGGAATTCAGGGAAAGGATTTTCAAAGGGCCCGAAGGTGTAGAAAAAGTCAAAGCAGCCAATTCTCACAGAATTTTTGTTAGCGCGAATAAGGCCCAAAACAAAAGACCTGATGATTTTGCCAAGGATGGTGACATCCTGAAACCTATCAAATTTAAGGAAATAGACTAGCCATTAGGTGACGGCCACGTGAACATCAAATTTAATGCAATAAAATAGTCATTTGCTTTTGTATTAAAAGAGTACCAACCATGGAAGGAGCCCAAGGAATGTAGCGACCCACCAGAAGATCACCCTCGAGGGCTAAAAGAGCAAGAAGAAGATAAGGAGTAGAAAAGGCAAAGCATTCAAGTGGCGAAGGGAAGGTGAGTTATTGCTAGATGAGCAGCACAGCCTATTTTCTCTAGTTGGCATTGCTGAGGGGACAAACTGTAGTCTGTTTCCATGAAAGAGGCATAGCCATGTTCTTACATTAATGTTTGAATTCCAAAGTTAATTTTGGTGATTGTACAACATGGTTATAGGAGGCCTCTTCTAGAAGAATGACATCAGTAACACTGACTTCCTTTTCCCAAGGTTTAGAATGCACAGGGGCCACTTACAGAAAAAGGCATGAAAATCTTTCCCAGGAAGCACCAAGTTCTCTTCCTCTTTCTATATATTGTAAAATTTCTCATTTGAGAAAGGATCGACTCTTAGCCTTAAGGCAAAACTCTACCCAAAAATATCTCAGGCTTGTAAGGTAGAGCTGCCAAATTTTAGCTTGAATTGAAACATAGCATTTTTACCTCCATTCTAAGTTTTGCATCTTTAGTATGTGTCTATGCCTTGATTTTGTGTTAAGTCATTTTCTTAATGCTTTTGCAAAATGATTTCAACATGTTTAGTGCATTTTTGAGTTTCCTTTTACAAGTCTGTCAGAAGTGTCCCTATAGGAGTATAGGTGAAGTGGATAGACTACTGTAGTGTGTCTCAGAATGCCTCTAGTAGTTATTTCCTCCCTGTATCTCCACGGACCCCTGACCCACTGATGCAAAAGGTTCTCTCATGTTAGATGAAGTGTATGGGAGCTATTTCTCGATGGAAAGTGTATGTTTAGGTGGAGTAGATCACATATTTTTTGGTGTATCACCTTTTACTTTTTAGGCTTAGGTTATGTTTTCAACATCTGTCTCTCTCTCTTTTCATCCCCCCCCCTTTTTACATTGTTTTGTTAGCAGTAGGAGAAACCAGGGCCTAAAGGATACATTAGAGGGAGCTAGCCCTCATCTAGAGACTCTCCCCTCCAACTTCGTCAGTCCCATAGGTGAGAGGGAAGTTTCCATTGTTGCATGAAGAAGGCAGGAGCTCGGCCTCCTGCCAAGGGTGCAATCTTCTGCATCAACAATTTGTGTGTGTAAGAACCACCAGAGTTTGGTATTTATGTTCATTATCATTTATCTCAGAATAAATTCATGGAGGTTTAAGCAAATGTTTGTAAGATTCCTCCAAGATATTTTATCCAATTGTAAATTATTACATATTTTAAGTATGCATTTTTTTATTTTATGTTTTATTTTTATTTATTGAAATTTTTTGTATTGTAGGTAGTCCTTCTATATCTATACTTTGTATATCTTATAATCATTTGAATCAATACATTTTCATGAATGTTAAAAATTATAAATCATCTTGAAATAAATATAATTTAGTATTAAGTACTCAACATTATTATTCTATAATATTTAAATGTTGGATATATTTTCTCTCGATGTGATATATTGTTCAATGATATCATAATTATGATATTAAAAATTATTTTGATAAGAGATACATATTATTTTATCATAAATCATAAAAAAAGTTAAAAATTATATCATTTCATATCATATATAATATATGTATATTATATATATATATATATATATATATATATAATGAATCATTGATAAGTTTTGATAGTGAAAGTTATAAAATACATGGCAACAAGAAAAATTACTATATATTTTACAATTAAAAATATTAAAAATAAGGAAACTATGATCTAATTTAAAATTGTATATATGGACTACAACATAATATTAATGTGTATGTTGAATTCATTCCATATTTTAATTGTGCATTGAACATTTTATTGGTAGGAAGAATTCGTTTAAACACTATCAAGGTGATCCTAACACTTTTTCCCATAATTTATAGTTGAATTTACCTTGTAAGATTAATTATATTTCTTTGTGTGATTTTAATTGGTTATATGAAATATGTAAGATTCCAACCACATCAACATTATTGTGTGTCATCTTAGTGTAATATTTTATACATAGTGGATAATGAATGATGGGAATATGTGTCATCTTAAAGTAATATTAATTATGTGTTTATTTTAATGTAATATAAATTATGTGTCATCTTAGTGTAATATTTTATACATAGTGGATAATGGATGGTGGGCATATGTGTCATCTTAGAGTAATATTAATAATGTGTCTATCTTATTGTAATATAAATTATTATTTCATGTCTAAATACAGAGTGCTTATAGGAATTTTTGCATTTGTTTTCTACTCTATCTTAATTTTTTACCCTTGCGCTTATTTACATGAAAAAATAAGTAGTTTTTCATCATTTTAATGCATGTCAATTTTACCTTTTTTTAATAAAGTCATTTAAAGAATTTTGATTTACAACTTTTGTGTATTATGGAATATTTATTAATTTTTATTTTTTAATTTCCGCTTATTTACATGAAAAAAAATAGTAGTTTTCCATTATTTTTATGCATATCAATTTTACCTCTATTTAATAAAGTCATTTTAAGAAAATTGATTTATAGTTTTTGTGTATTATGGAATATTTTGTAATTTTTATTTTTAAACATATAATAAATAGGTATTGGGCCATTAAAGGAATGGTTTAAGGTTTTTTATAAACATAAGTAGTGAGAATTATATGATATTGTAGCATATGTTTTTAATCATGTTTTTACATGTAAGTTTTAAAATATTTAGAAGAGAGGTGTAGTGTTTTATTAGAATTAATTTGAAAAGGTTTATTTTTTATTTTAAAATATGGTATGATTAATAATATTCTTTTTATTATTTATTTTGAATTTAAAGGTTTCTTTTGATAATTTGTATTATATAAATTTTAATGATACATTAATAAATGCAAGTCAAGTAAACTTCATCCATTTTATTATATTATTTTTCATTGTGGAATAATTTAAGACTTTTTCCAACTATAATTTATAATATTTCATTTTAAGATTAAATTTTTTATTTGAAAATAATATATAAATTAGGATTTATTTCTCAAATTAATTTTAGATTTTTTAATTTTCCACTATATTTTCAAACAATTTTTTTAAAGGATCACTATTTCATCATTTTTTAATAATGTAAATATTAATGGATGGGAAAAAAATAATTCAAGTGGAAGGTTAATATATTTAACACAAGTTTTTTGGTTTTCTATAGAATCCACCAAAAAAAAAAATTAGAAGAACGATAATGTCATTAATTTTTATTAGTGGAAATATGGATGATGGAAATAATTACCCAAGTGAAAAGTGAGGATATTTAACACATGTTTTAATTTGTATATTTGTTTGTGTTATAATTTTTAAAAAAAATTACTTTTCACTAAACCCATAATTCAGGATGTTCTTTAAATATTTCTTGGGTTTTTAACACATCAAATGGAATACTTATTAGAGTTTTTAACAAATTATTGAATTTGTAGTGACTATCAAAATGGAATTAAATAAGCCATAACTTTAAGCATTTGGAATTTTGTTATCAACGATTTTTTTTTTTAAATAGACATTTATTTATTTTGAGATTATTTATTTAAAATCTTTTGAATCACTTCTTAAAAAATTATTTAAATATTTTATATATGTATATTTTTTATGATATTTCACTTATTTATAAAAAGTAATATATTTATATCAATAAAAAGTGTTAAAATTCTAAAATATTATGCATTAATATATATGTTCTTTAGGTAAGAATGCATAATACTAGTCAACATTCAATTTTATCTTACATATTTTTAAGTGACTTTAGAATATGTTTCTCTCATTTATTTAGATTTTCTTGAATATTTTGAGAGCATGTTTATATCTAAATTATTTTAAAAAATACAACATTTATATGTCTCTTCATTGATATCAATATCTATTTGAATATAGTTTAATATTAGACTATAATGATATGATCTTTGTCTATTTACAAAATACTTTTAAGTTTAATAATTCTCACACATCTTATCATTTATTATGAAATTCAGGTAATTTATTAATTGTTGAAAAATATTTATCACATGGAATTTAATGACGGACATAAGAAATTCAACTGTGTTTTGTGGTCATATTCTTCATACATGTATGTCAAGATGCTTTCAACTAAAACATATAAAAAATATATATTTCTTATCTTGATTTAATGGATGTATATACCTTAATATAATGCAACCTTCATGGTTTTGCTCCAAATAGATTTTTTATTTTATTTTTGACTACACATTTACCATTTGTTTGACAATCATGGTTGTATTTAATACAATGATGGGATTAGGGCATTTAATTGTATTTATTAATAAGAAATGATCTAAACATGGTTTTTTTTTAAATTTTATTTCAATGAGAAGTGTCAAAGTTTTAAAGTATCAATGTCAAAATATATATCATTCTCTAATAATAATATCCAAAAAATTCAACATATAAGTATTCAATGTTAAGATCTTTGTTTATTCACCAAATACAAGTAAAATTTTAATGATCTCATTCATTCATATTGGTTATGAGATTTAGGGATTTATCAATTGGATTTTGACAAAATAATATCACATGGAATATTGATTTAACCTTTTAAGAGTTTTACTATGAAAATCTTATGTTTAGATTAAAGGGTTGAAATGTTTAAATTAGTCAAATAAATATACAATAATTAAGTACTAATTTATTATATAAATTAACTTATTTTTACTTTATAAAAATATCAATAAATAGGATTAAATAAACAATTATCTAAATTGACTGTCATGGATGATCTAGGTTCTAAAAGTTGAGATCTAAGCAATTTTGAGTGTCATCTATAGGATTCTAGTGTTCATTTTCCCATTAGATAGTAGTAGCCACTATGAGCAGTAGCACCATGTTTATGTAGTGTCCTTTAGGTGGTGGTAGTTTCCCATTTTTAGGATTGGTCCTAATTTCTAGGAGCACCTGTGCCTATGTTTGAATGTCTTATTATTGTGTGTATAAAACTTAGACCTTTGTGTTGTATGTGAAAAATTGATTTAGTGTGCAAACCCTAATCCTCCTTGAAAGTATGCCATGTGAAAGTTTTGTGTGTTTATTATTAGGATGGAATGGATGTCCTCAACATCCCATTATGAAGAGATTTTCCTACATACCAATAATCTGAAGAGGGATCAAACCTGATGTAGTTCTCCCACTTAGTGCTTAATACAAGTGTAAGTGAATGCTAGAGTGAGAGTGGGATTAGATGCCTTTAATGTTTTTGAGCTTTGAAATGTTTTAAAACTAGTCTTAGGGATGTTATAGATGGTAGTAGTCATAAGCAGAGAAGAATAGGGATTAGATACCTCTATTTTTCTCAAATTTATCTTTGGTTTGAATAGATTTTACATATATTTTCCATTTAGTGAATAGAGGTAAATTAGAATTTTGTTTATAGGGTTTTATTGCTTATTAAGATAAGAAAATATTCTTAGGATAGCCTTAAGAGGAACACACATTTGAAAAAAAATTCATTGAGAAGAGTTAGGGCCAAGGATAGTAGCACCTAATTGGGGACACTAGTGACATATGGTTGTACTGTCCCAAATGTGGTGTTAATGTCCTATTAGCAGACTATTGAGAAAGTTGGATTGGGGTTTGAGAAGATAGTTATATGATTATGTTTTGAATATTTTAAGGTGACTATGGTCTACTAAATGACTATAAAATTAAGTTTAAGGCTCTAAGATAGGTGTAGGACTAAACTAGGAATAGGGTAACTCAAAAGACACTCTTAGCATCCAATTACCACTTTTAGGTGATTAAATTTTCCCCCCTTTATGTTATTAATGCAACAAAGTTAAATGAATAATATAAAGGGGGAAAAAATGCACCTAGACTTACCTTGGAAATGAAGCTCATGTAGCTGAGTTTGAGTATGCAAATCTAGGTTTGTGTATGTGGAACATGATCTAAAACAATGTCCTACAATGAAACATGAAAAAATTTGTCCTTACTTAAGAGATAATCAAAGTAAAGTGATTATGTTGAATAAATTTAATATAGTAAATATGAGTAAAGAGAGAGGAAATAAATTAATACACCTTGTTAGGTGCATGAACCTAGTGATAACCTATGTGTATGAGTGTACATAGTAATCATATCAATGAATAACTTGGAATGAGATGATGAATTTCTCAATATTCATATTGGTGGCTCAATAACTCAATCCAATTTTAACTCCATCATTTCCCACCCTTGCTTAGTGGATCTTGATCTTTTTGAATAGCTTAGATAAGACTATACATGCATCTAACCCTCTCATATATGTGGCTCAAGAACTCACTTAGGCTATGACTCCATCATTTAACACCTATTTAAAGTAGTTACATATATAACTATATTGCACAGAGTGTTGAAAGTATCTGACTAAGTAAATGTAACTCTGTATTTGACTCCATGTCTACTCAAGTATATTAGGTGGCTCTAGACCACTCAAGAATGCAAACCACTATAGAAAAATTAACTCATGAATTTGGTGACAACCTAGAATGTGATATAAAGTGAATATAATGTAGAGAATGACATGGAATTCATTAGTCCATCTGATTAACCTATTTTTAGTTATGTATATAGAAACTATGTGTTGCACACATGCCCTCAATCTTGTATCTAAATATACTAATTTGAAATGAGTATCTAATTAATGAATATATGTAACTAAACTAAATGTGGTATTGTTCATGTCATGCATGATGTCCCAAAATATGAGAAACTAGTATGAATCTGAGCTAAAATGAATGTATTTGAGGTAAATCTAGACATAACTACCAAACATGTGATTATATCTATCCAAATTTGTACTATACCTAGTGTACTAGTCTAAATGATCCAGATTATCCTAAATTTGGGGCTACATGATAGTAACACCTTATAGTAGACAATAACATCCTATGGTGCTAGTGTCCCAATATCGACAATACTAATTGTTTGGTCCAATTTATAAGTGATATGGACTAAATTATAAATCTTTGTTATTATTTGTGTCTACCCTAATTTTGATGTTTGAAACTAAGCCTATGTGCTGAAATTTATATGTGAATAAAAAATTAGTAGCCTGATCTCTATGAAAAACCCATGTGAATGCCCCCTATTTTGAGGGTAGTTGTTAAAATTATGTAATATTACCATATAAAGAAGTATCTATATAGAATGTGTTACCTGATGCATGTGCATGATATTCCAATATAGTGTACAAACATTACATCAAAATGTAAATGAATCTGAGCATAAGTAGGTAATCTAATATGTATTTTTTAATATAACATTGCAAAAGGGTGTCAAGATAGATGCAATCAATGTATAGAGAAGTAAATATGAGTAACTAACTATAGGAATGGGGCATGATGTCCATTATGACACCTAAGTAGAAAGGGTAAATGCATGAGTTCTCTCTTGACATCAAAAAATGGTGTGTGTGTGCGTAAAAACAAATACAAGTGTCATGGTATAGAAACATACAAGGAAGCAAACATGAAAACACATGAGGCATGCAAAATATAGTCCAAGGGGATATAATACAAGGGACATGGTCAAATGTCACTAAATTTGAGAATGAATACATACAAGGACATGTTCAAATTTACACATATGCAAGCAACAAGCAATTTGAATAGAGACACATAGAAGGGCATGTGCAAATTCTCACAAATAAAAGTAAGAATTCACATACAATGGACATGGGCACATGTCCAAGGTATACAAAAAAATAAGTATCATGGATCCCAATAATAATGGTATATTCAAATGCCCTCAAATATGGAATAATCATATGAACTCAATCATGTCTAATCTAGAATAACTAGAAATGGAAACATGTATAAATGTGTAATACAAATCTATGTAGATGTTACGATGCATATATACTAAGTCTAAATAGTGATATTCAATAAAAAATCTAAGAAATGAGGAGAAATGATCAATATAAAGATAAATTAGTGCATAAACTAGATTGTATAGTACATTAAGATAAAACTTAACTATAGCAACTATGTATGAGATGCCCCAAAATGGGTAGATGTATCAATGTATAAACTTAGATTAGTGTAAATGACCCCAATCGAAAGATAATAGCTAGTTTGGATTAGTGTAGTGGATTAGAGTCCTCTCTAGAATATTCAAGCACTCAAAAATAACAAGTAAAGCATATGTGTATGATAAAACTAGCTATACTAGGATAAATAGAAATATGCAATTTCTAGAAAGTAGTAGAAATGTAAACATAGCAATGCATATAATTTATAAAATTTTAAATTTATGAAACATTTTAATGTTTTTATATTTTGACATGTTATATTATTTTTTTGTTTTTTGAATATAATATATGTACAAGCTAATGAAAGTAAACTATGTACAAGGAGCGAGAAAGAGAGAAGGAAATATATACAAGGGTAGGAACCTTAGTAACCAATGAATCTCATGGGAGACTCACCATCACCATGACCTATGTTAAATAGGGTAGCTATGATCATGCATGTAGTGTGAAATGGCAACTATGATCCCATGATCTACCATGTTTTATAATTTGATTTTAAAACTACTCAAGTAGTGATGTGATGTTATGGCATTGAATGTGATGCCTTGTGAACTGTATAAAATGTAGGTGATGTAAGTTACCTATTCTAGGAACCCCTAAACCATAATATAACTGATCTTGATGTAAACTAAGTAGAGGAAGGTCCTCTAGAATATATGAGGTATCTATAATGTGTTGGTCCCTCTAGTAATCATCTCCAAAGGATAGTATGTGTGTGTGTAGATATTCTAGGAGTAGACCTGACATTCTTAGAGGAATCTATTGAACATTATGATTATGCATAGGAATTATACTATCTATTGTAACTGATATCTATGTAATATCTATCAATTCTAGAACTGTAACTGGTGTCAATACTAAACTTGTAGCTAGAAACTATGGTAGAACTACTTATGGGATGAGAAGAGGATAATCATATGGGATACCCTCAATCTTAACCACCTAGTTAGCATGTAAATAATTTAGTCATAGGTTTACTATATATAGGAAGGATTAGAGCTATTGTAACCATGTCCTATCTAATAATATATCAAATACACCCATACTAGGTACTATTAGGAATGAAGTGGCTATGTCTATGTGTCCAACCTTTAATGGAAGCAATATCTCCCTAATGGATCTCTGAATGTGGCCACTAAAACAACTAATCATTATATCTATGAGTAATATATCCCCCTATGTCTATCTCAAATGTTGTTAGAGTGTCATGGTGCACATTCTTATTCTTGACCCATTTTAATCATAACACTATAATAGGATGGTGGTCTATGTATGATAGTATAAATAGGACATGTAAATCTATGTCATCATCCCTAATATCCTACTCCAAAAGTTTGATAAGTGGTCTAGGTAGTAATTTAATGTGATACATTCAAATAATGTTATGCATTAGATGTGTCTCCTTTGTAACTATGTGATATGAATCTAGTGGTGGATGAGTCTAGTATGTATAATGAATACCTGATATGCCCCCTACCTCATTAGTTTTATGATTTGGGAAAGGATATAAAAATATATTAAGTTTCGTTGCTTTTGTTTGCTATTCTAGTACCTCTATGGGTGTGTCCATATCAAATATAGTTAGCTTCAATGAGATCTTGTATTTTGTGCTTCAGGCTAATGCATATATGTATTGTATGGTCTAGTGTCCTATGGTACTTATAGAATGCATTTAAATAATAAATATTTAAAATAGGTCATGTAATGTCAACCTATTTAATGGGAGGGAGAGATATGACATTGCATTCTAATAGTTGGGAGAAATTTTATTGGTGACTCTAGAAGATTAGTGAAGGCTCTATGCCAAGGATTGAATAAAACCAATCTAGGAAAAGGCTCAAAAGCTGAGTTAGCTGTGGCTTTTTTATCACTTTTGTTTTTTTTGGCCTTGTCCTTATATGGAGGTTTTTTTTACTCTTAATAGTTAAATATTATCCATTTTTTTACTCAATTTTTTCCATTGTTAAGAGATTAACCTCTCTTGCCTTAACTATGTGGCACATACTAGTAAATGTGGAAAACTTACTAAATAAAATAGCTTCATATAATTCTAGTAATAAACTCTATTTAAATATATCTTGAATCTATTTGTCTACCATGTGGATATTCAATTTGGATAATATTGTATTGTATCATAGGACATAATTGGTGATAGGCTCATTTAACTTTTGATTTAACTATACCACTTGTCCATATGGTATATTAACACTGGTGTTGATAGACAAGTGTGCTAGGAACATATATAATAAAGGATTGAATGTCATGATATATTGGTTTGGAAAATCATAAAACCACTGTAGAGTATAATCCTTGAGACTGTGTGGAAATAGCTTTGCAATAAGCCAGTCATTACACACATAGTCTAAGCATGCTATGTGAAAGGCTTTGAGGTGATGCTTTGGGTCACCCTTGACATCATATAATGTGTCCTTGGGTGCCACAAAACTATATGGAAAAGGATTTTTCACCATTTTATGTTCCAAATGTGTATGAAAGAGAATGTTGGAATCCAAGGCATGTGATGGCTTAGCTTCTCCTTGCTAAATATGTAACACCTTAGACTACATATTAAGAACTTCTTGCATAAGGGATTGTACATCTAGAGTAGATTAATTATAAACAAGTAGTGTAGCTATCACTAATGTTTGAATAATAATCTTGGTTTGTACTATTTGATTTGGTTGAGTGTGCCTCACTAAAGATGTAACAACATTGTTAATTTGGAGGGGTTAAAGATTGGCCTTTGTTATTCTTTTGGAGTTCTTCTTGAAGAATATTTATTAAATAATCTTGTATATCCTTATGTTTGGACATAGATTTTTTTAATTGATTATTATCAATTTCATCAAATGTGTTTTTAAATTCTACAATTGTAGGTTAAAGGGTAAGAAAACAAGTTTTATATATTTTGAACCTTTTAAGAATAATAATCTATAGAAGATTGTAAAAAAATGAAATATTGTAGTAAATATGTTATTTTTAGAATGAAAATATCAGTATAGATAGAAAAGGATACAAACCCTAAGTGCATATAGGGTTAGGGTTTTTAAAGCTAGGGTTTCTTTGCACCATTATAAATTATATGTAAATTAAATTGAAACCCTAATGTAAAATTGATTTTAATTAGCTAGGTTATTTAAACAAAATCAAAAAATCAGAATTACTCATCCTTAAATATATTGCACAAAATTTAGATGAATGCAAGCTAGGGTTTGAATTGATATTCAAAGTCAGATGAGTTCACCAAATGATTTAACTTTATAGGGTTTAACTATGAAAATTCAATGTTTAGATTAAAGGGATAATATGTCTAAATTATTCAAATAAGTATGCAATAATTTAGAACTAATTTATTATAAAAATTAACTTCCTTTGACTTTCTAAGAATAGAAATAAATATGCTTAAATAATACTTGTCTAAAAATTGACTATCATAAATGATCTAGGTTCTGAAAGTTGAGATCTAAGTAGTTATGAGTGTCATCAATAGAATTTTAGTGTTTATCTACTCACTAAATAGTAACATCTAATATGTATAGTAGTTCCATATTTATGTAGTGTCTTTTAGGTGGTGATAGTGTCCCATTTGTATGATTTTTCCTATTTTCTAGGTGCACTTGCACTTTTTTTTAAATGTCCTATTCTTGCATGCATGAAACATGGAGCTCTATGTTGTGCCTAAAAATGTGATTTAGTGTGTAAACCCTAATAATCCTTACAAGTATGTCATGATAAATATTTTTGTTTTTTAGTAGGATGGATTGGACATCCTCAATACCCCATTGTGAAGAGAGTTGCCTACATACCAATACTTTTAAGAGAGATCAATCCTGATTTAGTTATCCCACCTAATGCTTGATGCAAGTGCAAGTGAGAGATAGAATGAGAGTGGAATTGGATGCCTTGAATGTGTTTAAGTTTTGAAATGTTTTGAAATTAGGCTTAAGGCTCTTATAGATGGTAGTATGTAGAAGTAGGTCATAATAGGGATTAAATACCTTAATTTTGATCAACTTTATCATTGGTTTGAAAAGATTTTGCATCTATTTCACATCTAGTGAATAGAGGTTATTTAGACCTATATTTCCAGGGTTTTGTTTCTTGTGTGGATAATAAAATATCAAAAGAATATGAATAATATTTCATTGACACAAATTTCTTGAATGAAAAATCCCAAATAAAATCTCCTAACTGAAAATTGTCAATCAAAAATTTCATGAAGACCAAAATGTTTATAATGCCAAATAAGTGAGGCCAATTAGTAAATTTGAATAAGTAAATCTGAATACCTATCATACATAGTATGCTTCCAAAATTTTCATTAATGGATTAGTTCAATAAGTCATTCCAATGAAAATGGGTAGCAAGAGGAAAATAGATGAAACAAAGGTGATTTAATACCAAATATCCTCAAATTTCCATAGATAATGAAATAGGTAAAACATGCATATACAACTCTATAATGAACAAGACTTATATAAACAAAGGGGTCCCCACTTGTCCATCAAGAATCCAAGGTGGGGTGTGTTGAATACAACAAATGGTGACTCATAGGGGTGAATACTCTTGAGTTTTCAATAATTCATAATACATGGTTTGCAATCCCAATATTAACCATGAACCATGATATAAAAGAAATTATTAGATCATAAATATGAAAGAGACTCTTGGTAACTTTATACAACATACTTACTTTATGAATACCTTGGACTAGTGTGTGTCAAAGTGATGTCTTTTACTCCTTGTCAAAGATTTCTAGAAAATGTATGGAATGAGTTATAGGTTTCATTCTGATTGGGTGTTAATTCATCAAAAAAATTGGGATATCAAACATTAATCTATTGATATCTATGCATCCATAGCCCATACAGAGATACCTTTGATCACCCTTCCTCTCTTCTATTGTAATTTTTTATGATGCATGATACATTTATATTATTTCATCATGTAGGCTTTTAATCCCTTCTTATTTTATTTTAGGATTCTAGATTATCCTCTCTCTTTTTTTTGTTTTTGAATAGAAGAAATAAGAAGGTGACCACCATGAGTTGGTGTTGGTAAGATTGGGTTTATCAAAATTTACCTATCAACTTCAATCATATGAATGGTTATCACCTCAAACAATTATTAGCATTTAATGTGAATTTGATTCAAGGAGATGAGAATTTTTTTCTAAATTTGCATGAATTAGTGAGAAATTTTTATATACCTGGTGGAATCATTCAGTTCATAACATTGTCATGATTAACTCTCTCATTGCTTACCCAGATTAGGAATTCTAATATACAAGGTGTAACACCCATTGATTCAAATTGAATTCAAAACAATATTTGGGACATCATTAAAATAGGTTGTTACCTAGTTATGGTAAGAGTGATTAGTCAAATTTACATGAAACCAAAAGGAAAATACTCTATAAGTTGGGAAACTAGTTGAAACAAACAAAAAACTAAGCTAAGTATATAAAAAAATATGGAAAGCAAGAATGAATAATCTAGAAAGTGTAGTCTATTATAATAAATCAAATGACTAAAATTATGAAATTAAATAATAAAAAAAATAACCTACCCTTATCTCTACTAGGACAAATTTTGTTACCTAGAGACATCTCTAAATGGAGCATCCATGAAGTAATACTTCAAAATCTGCCCATTGATCAGATATGTCAAATCATTACCCTAGAGATCCTTCAAACAAAAATCATTGTTACCCAAGATCTCAAATAATGATGAGGTCCTATCCATAGTGGGGTGAACTTGTCATGTTGTCCTTTATTTTCATGGTATTTGTCCCATAGAAGCACCAGGTTAGATATCCTAAATGCTTTAGATTTTGCTCTCTTATTGAACCACCATTTCATTACATCTTGATGCCTGCTGAAGTTGTCCAATACTTTAGTCTTGGAATCCTCTATTTATATGATATCTAGAAATATAGACTCTATCATTTCACTGGGTTCCATATATTCCAACATGAACTAATATGTTAGAAACTTAAGCATGATTGGGAATATCGATTATCTCCCATAGAATAAAAGATATGGTGAGGCTTTAAGGGCTTACTTATATTTAGTGAAATATACCAAGAGTGCATATTTTAGTAATAGATGACACTCTATGGGTTTATCTAAAGTAGATTTCTTGATAACATCAATGAAATTTTTTGGGTTGATTCAGATAACCCATTCCTTTGGGGTTAGTGACTGGAGGATGATCTAATGGTGATCTGATTATCATGGGTTGATTATGTAAATTTGGCTAACTGAAATTTTGACCAATTGTCACAAAAAAATGAAATAGGAGTATTGAACTTGGTTATGATGGTATCTTTGAGAAAATTAAACACATCTTATGCTCTCAAATTCTTGGTTGATATTACATCAATCTATCTATTATAATAATAAATAGTGGTGAGTACAAATTTATGCCCAACTGAAGAGTTTGGGTTGATAACACCAATGAAATCTAAACCCCATTGGGTAAATGTCTTACCCTTGATCATGATATATAGTGGTATTACTTTGTGTACCTCTGTTTTTGCATTTACAACACATCCTTATGTGGGAGTGAGCATCCTTAAAGACTATTTTTGAAAAATAACCCATTTTGAGGATCATATGGGTTGTATTATTTCAATATGGATGGCATCTACCAATTTTTTGATGTAAGTTCCATAAAATATCCTAGGCTTCCTCATGTGATACACATCTCAAATAGATTACTTCATATTTCTTATAGAGAATTCCCTTGTTGATCATATACGAGTACCTTTGAGCCTCAAGGTCCTCTTTTTCTCTCTTTTGAACTCTTTGGAACATGTTCTATTGAGTAGGATTGAATGATACCTAAATACCATTCTTATTGGAAAACCTATGTTTGGAAGACTTATTTGATGGTGATGCATTGGTTTAGTTTACTTATAAACTAAACAATACCTTATCCTCTAATGATATTATTAGGTTTAATCTCAATGTCAAACTCTTGTAATGTCACCATCTATTTTCCCCTATGCTCTCCCAACTCATTATATCTGAATCTAAGCTTACCAGTAGGATATGGTACAATAACAATGGTCTTATTCCTAAGAATGTAATGTCGTAAATTCTTTACCACTTTAATAAGGGAAAGGATATATTTGTCAATTAGGGAATATTTAAGCTTGATGCCTTTCAAGTCCATGTTCATGAAAGCAATAAGATGTTCACTCGCCTCCTTTTCCATGAGTATAGTAATGATTGAATGTTTCAAAGTGAACTACTAAAAGAAGAAGTCCTTAGTGAAAACTAGGCTTACCAGTATTAAAGCCTATCATATAGCTCTTTTTATGTCTTGGAAATAGTTCTTAGATTTATGTGTCCATTCCACTTTGGCATCTTGTTTAAGAATTGTGTTTAGAGGTTTGACAATTTTTGTAAATCATAATATAAATTTTATTACAAAATTAATCTTCCTAAAGGACTTAAGCTCCTTTTTTCTATTTGGGAACATTATTCTAGAAATTCCTTGAATTTTATCCACGTCAATGGTGATCCCATATTTAATGATAATGTGACTTAGGAACTTGCCCTTAGTAACATCAAATATGCTCTTTTTGGGCTTTAGTGAGATACCAAACTTTTTGCATCTTTCAAATATGTAATAAAGAGGGTCTATGTGATCAACCCAATTTTTTGAGAAAATGATGAGATCATCCATATATATGATTACTCATTTACTTGTTATCCCTTAGAATTCATGATCCATGGCTCTTTGAAAAGTATCTCCTACATTTATTAGGCCAAATGGAATCTAATTATACACATAACTTCCACATTTTGTGGTAAATTCAATTTTCATTCTATCTTAGAATTTAATTAACACTTGATCTTGAAAATCCATCTAAGAAAGACATCATTCCAAAATTTCTCATAGTCTAGATCACTTTATCCAATGATGGTAGAGGATAGTTATCTTTTTTAAAAGCTTTTATTAAGGTTCCTAAAATTGACACACAACCTAATTTCACCTTTATTTTTTATGATTGGAACTAGATTAGCCACCCGAGTTTAATATCTAATAGGAAAGAATATCCTAACACTTAGTAACTTCTCTACCTCCTTTTAGATCAAAGGTTACATCATAGTATTAACTTATCTCTATTTCTACCTGAATGGTTTATGATCTAGCTTGAGTGGAATTGTATAAGTGATGACTCTAGGATTAAATATCCTCAAATCGTCATTTGTACATGCAATCACATCTTTATATTTAATTATCAATTTTTTCACCCCTTATCTCTCATCTACAGTATAGCTTAAACTAATATTGATAAGATGTAAGTTTGTTTCATCACCCAAGAACTTAGACTCATTAACCTTGAATTTCCTTTATTATTGTGATTTAAAATACATATCAAAGTCTCTTTCTAAGGCAACCATCCCTAATTGGAGATGATTTTCCTTCAGTTAGATGACATCCTCTTCATCTAATTATTTGTGTCACAAATTGCTTTTATCCTCATCATCAATCATCTGGGTCTCAAACTATCTTGAATTGGTCAAAAACTGGATGATCTATTGATCATCTTCAAATACTAAAAAAATTTAATATTATCTAGTAGTGATGGACAAGGTACCAACTCAATGGATAACTTCTATACTTTCTACTCCTACAAGGGTGCCAAATTTATTACTAAAGTGATTACTGAGTTAGAGAATTGGTTTTATTCTTGCATAGTGGCCACTATATCAAAAGGCTCAAATAACTTGATTAAATCTCAAGGTTTGTGTTTTTATTTATTTAAATATGAAAATTTCATTGATACTTATTTTTGACTTGATTGATCACTAGTTTTGAGTCTCCATATACCATCAGTTCCTTGACATTGTTCTTGAGAGCAAAAAATAATCCCAAAATCAAGGCTTCATACTCTAATCTATTATTGGTGCATGGGAATTAGAACATATATGCCACAAGGTACTTTTTCCATTGTGGATTAACTAATTTAATACCAACACATGATCCTTGTTTAGATATTTCTCCATTGAAATGGAGGGTCCATAATTGGGAAGGGTGTTACACTACTTCCTACATTTCATGCTTTTTAATAAATATATAAATTCTAAAACTATGAGATTTGTAACTTACTTCATCTTTAGCAGTATTTTAATCTATAATAGGGTGCTTCATCCTTAGCTCTTGTTCAATTCTAATGTAGTTGGCAATGCCTCTTCATGGTATCCAAATGTGAGAGAAGTCTATGTAAATATATCCATTGAGTATGCTTAAGAAATATCTACTCAATAGTATCCCATACCCTTCAAGAATATCTACTACCAATATGTCAATAGACATCTACACACAAGGTTATAATACAACCTAGATGCATACACCATCAAATTCTCCTATCATAGGTACTATTACTTTATCAAGTTATGAAACAATCCTCTTGGATGGACTTGGGGTTAAATCAATCTTATATCAAATTGAGGTTGGCATCATAGTAGTTAAATCTCTAAAATTCACCAAATAGTTATGTATATCTTTTCCAAACACCCAAATTGTTAGAAAGAAATTGGAGCCTCAAGCTTACTTTTGAAGATGACATTTGTGTTCATTGTTTTAGCCTTTTCTATAATGAACTTCCCTATGATAGACTTCCATAATATCTCTTATTATATGATTTATACTAGTTCAAGGAGGGTAATATTATCTTTTTTTTTTCATATCCTCAATAATATTATATACTGCCTTGCTCTGTTCTTCTCTATGCTAATGTTGATCATTACCTTTTGGGGAGGTGGATTATTATTATCTTTAGGATTCATGGGAATAATTATACTATTAAGAGAAGTGGCGAAATACTATTTATCCTTTGGATTGTAATTATTATTGTTGAAATATTTAAACACTTACACTTCATCAGATTTATCCTCTAGAACATTATCATATTCACTGGGTAATGGATACTCATAATTTTCAAAGACCATAGCTAAACTTGAGGGGCTAGATTCATGAGAGATATCTAGGGGACTTATAATTTGATCATGTTTGACCATTTCCATTTGGAATATTTCAAATGGTGAACAGAACTCTAGATAGTCCAATTCCTAATGTTGTGAAGTGTTATGAACTCTACATCAATTAGACAAAATTGTCTCCATGATATTGATTTATGGCAGCTTAGTGGACTATTCTTGTTTTACATCATTAGTAGGTATGTTAAAATGCCTATTATACCTTAGAAAGCTATAATTATAGTTATATTTATACTTGGTAGTATTACCCATCCTTTTCTACACATTTCAGAAGTCATTCCTAAAATTTTGGACCATTGTTTGTATAGAATCCAATTCATCTTTGGTGGAGTCTGCACGTTGAGTGAATGTTGTGTTGGAATGAGTTAGAGTTGATTTTGTTGGTTCTATTGATGGATAGTCCTTTTGTGTTTGATTATTTAGGAAACCATAATTATAATTAGTTACTTGTTATGTCATGGTAGGTAGAGTGTACAACTAATTTTTATTGAATGGAGGTACATTTTTATTAGCATGTGATATTGGATTCAAAGATAAAAAACTAATATTGAATGTTTGACCTCCTGAAATCTAAAGATTTAGCTAAGGATTGAGATACTTATCGATATTGATAATTTCTTCATACACCAAGGTTAGAGTATTGGTGGTGGTATCTCTCCTCATAAATACTACAGTGATGAGATATAAAGTGTTCTTATACATCTTGAGTGTTAGATCTACTTCCATTTTTTATGTCATGTTCATCCAAGTCTACATTTTGAAACCTTGCATTAAAGGTCCTAATTAACTCATTGGGATCCCTCTTCATGTTGGTGAAATTTTGATACACCAAACTTGGATTAGTAACATGCCCAAAATGTGTAAGGAA
The DNA here is from genome assembly GCA_037957365.1 of Torreya grandis. Lineage (NCBI taxonomy): Eukaryota > Viridiplantae > Streptophyta > Pinopsida > Cupressales > Taxaceae > Torreya > Torreya grandis. The sequence continues at coordinate 32,946 of JARHVA010006467.1, read as the reverse complement.
ATTATTTTGACATGCATTCCATGAGGTGATGGAATTTTCCTACAAATTTAGATACCAATATTAATCAAAATCTTGTAGAGTAAATGGGAAAATCCTACTTGCAAAATCCTCATTTATGACATTCATTAATCTTAAAGTGGCCTAGAAATATTTAATATGTTCTTATGTTATTCTCCCACTTGAGGAAAAAAATGTAGGAAAATATTTCTCTAGGATCCTTGGTAAATTATGTTGATCTCTAGGAATGCAAGTAGTACATCTAACTAACCAAGGTTGAACCATAGAATGGTTGATAAGAGGGAAATTTATTACTGGGGAGGGTGTCTTGGCTCAATACAAATCAAGGATGGTCAATACTTCTTTGGGGATCCTATGACTTGATAAAGATACTATCAAAATACTAGCTTGGGCCTTAGACCTTGTTACTCCCCTAAGTGTCTCTAGTGTAGCTATATATAGTGACTAACCTCTACTATTGATAAAATACACAAGTGTGCCCTCCTTCAAGTGATATTTTTTTTATTGATGTGGGTATTATGCACACCATAGAACTTAAATGAGGTAGCCTCTAATGTTTTAGGAACTCTATGGAAATAAAGTTAAACTCCAAGGCATGAGTTATAAGTATGTGGTTAAAAACCCAATTTATGGAATATCATGTTGAGCTTATAGGTTGTTTAACTAGGTTTATGGATGGATGTGTGAAATCTAGGAGAAAGCAAACACTAACTGAGTTGGTCAGATGGAGAGTTATTCTATGGTGGGTATATCCAAAAGAAAACTCAAAAAATAGGGAAAGGTAAGACAAAAAATAAGGTTATGTGTTCTTAAAAGGTCACTCCCAAGGATATTTCTTTGGTGGATGAGTATCTTTAAAACCAATGTTTAATGTTTGTAGTTATTTCACACTCACGAACAATCATGGTTAAGTAGTCTGGGGAAATAGGTATAGGGAACTTAACGGTCTCAATTGAAGTTTTCTCTCTTTATATTTATTAGTGTACAACTTTAGTGGATAGACTATAGATTGAACTAGGAAGATATTTAGAGTAGCTACAAGACACATCTATAAGACTATACCGAAAAGGAATACTTTTGCACATCTTGGAATATCAACATAATCTAAACTAACTATTTAAATTAACAAAATTTAATTATCTTCAATATTTATTATGCATCTAAGATCAACATACATCCATTATAACAAACAAGATTATCCATAGCATTTTCACACTTAAAAATTATTGAATTGATACAGAGAAATAAGCTAAAATCTCAATAACATAGAAAACGAAGAAGAGAGAACAAACACAGTTGTATGATAATCAACAAATTGATTTATTCCTATATTCATCAAAACTCTAACCCTTTCGAAGAGGGTTTTACACATATTTAAAGACTTTGGAAAGGGTTCACCTCATCCTCCAAGTGTATTAAAGCCTTATATGACATCATAATGAACACAACCTAAGTTATATTTCAATACAAAATTTTATATTATAACTCATATATTATAATAGTCATGCAATGTGTTAATGCTGATAAAAATAATTTAGTTAATTATAACATGAATGTAGTAAATATTAAATAGCCATTTATTATCCCAAATAAATAATACATGAAAAATTATATACAAATTTAGCCTTTAAGTAAGGTTTTTTCAATGACTACAAGACACTACTCATTGTCATGGTTGGAACTGAAATGGTAGCTAGAGATGAACTGGAAGTGGTAGTTGATGCACTTATTAAACTAGTAGGTGGTGCCAAAATATACATATTTTTAACTTATTATTTATTTATGTTCATGTTATTGGTGTTGCAGCATAAATGTTGTCATCTATATTAAGGTCAAGATGGATGTCATTAATGTCAAGGTCAAAGTTGATGCCATGCATGGTGAAGTGGTATGTAACAAAGAAGTTTTATGACAAGAGATAATTTTAAGGAAAACTATTATCTCTCTATTGAGAGAGAATTTAAATTCAACCTACTAATTATTTTGAGGTTGATGACATGTCAAGGTCAAGAATAAGATACAAGGTAAGCATACTTTTGAACACTAATCTTAAGGACCATTATCATATCATGAGCATGTTTACAAAGATGGTGGTCTGGTAAGATGGATACACATAGGTATAAATAAATGTTTAATGATTCCCAATAATTCATATGATGTGTTGAAACACTCAAAATGTTTCAAGGTAAACCTTTATGGGTAAGGTCTTAAGCCTTATCATGCAACCAGTCTAGTCATAGACTCTACCTGACCTAATGAGGAGTCTCAAGGTGTTATCAAGATCAATGAAGGATGTAAATTAGTTTTAAATAATGTGAGAATATATTTTACACTATTTAAAAATGTGTATAAGTTATATAATCTTTCACAAGAGGATTCAAGGCTAGGTCATGGCTTATTCATTTATATGAAGAGACCTAATGGGAAGGCATAGGTTTGGTAGCATGATGAGGTAAGCAATTTAAGGATTTTGAGAAGAATATTAGAAGTATGTAATCATGGTATGAGGTTTTATGAAATTATTATGATATTTTTATAATATTAAAATAGGTTTTAAGGTGTGTTCAAGGTCTAAGTGTGACTATTAGTTCAAGACCTAATGTTCAAAGAGACTTAGGGTGACCCAATGAGGGGTCAAGTTAAATTTTTAATCTATAAAATATCATGATATAATTTTTAGAGATGTGATAGGTTATTCCAAGTATTTTTACCAATTTTGAGGTCAAATTCTAAAGTAGAAATCATGAAATGTGGTCTTGAGTTTTTTGTGTGCATGGAATGAGGTATTGCAAGCCTAAGAATGATTTTCTTATGATCATTGACACATAAAACCTTTTAATGAGGATAAAATCAATCAATGGTAGTTGGTTAAGTTTCCTAGATAAAATTTACTATAATTTGGTTTTTGTTTGAGGATCTAAGATTTATGAAGGATTGTTAAGAGTGGAAGGTAGTCTAAACCCTCTCTAAAACTCTAATAGTGACTCGATATGGAATATGTGATTCAAAAATTCTTAGAATGGTTTTTTTGACCTATTATGATGATTTATATTTGTATTCAACTCTCCAAAGTATGTCCATGTGGCATTTTTTTTGTTATAAGAGTGAATGAAAGCTACAAGAAACCCCTTGTTTCTTAGATTTTTAGTGTAACAGGTAGGGTTGACCAAGTCAACGCATGAAAATGATTATAAGATGATGTGTGAGACTTGTATTCTATGTGATGTTAGTTTATTATTGATTTATAGATTTAAAATATTCTAAATTAGTCATGAAATTTGGCTTATTGCTAAAAAAGGCCTATTGAGGAAGATAGTGAAAAATCTAGGCAGAAGTGAGAATGAGATTATACATGGGTTGTCAATGATTAGGGATGGATCAAAATACATGGGTTTATTATTGAATACCTACAACACATATCCCTATTTGATATAATATTTGGATATGTGTGTGTATGGCATAAATTTTCTTTCAAATTGACTTGTCTAACACAGTGAGGCCTATGTACATTGAAGCCATGAAATTGGTCTATCAGACCAATATTTATATTGAACCTTATGATATATTTATTTCAATATGTTTTATGGATGTTTAAGGATAATATAAACCTATTTAAATTTCATGAAATTGAATATATAAGTGTTTTAAGTCATTATTTCCATGACTATGTTTTGGAACATTCAGGTAGTTTTATATATGTTAGTAAGATTGGTGTTCCTAAGTCATTATGAATAGAGTTGAAGAATATAATTCACATGAAGTTATTATATAGGTCTCATAGTTTCATTTTAATATATTTTTATTCATTATAAACTCTTATTAAGGTGTGAAAATTCTAATTTTTTTATTGGTTTTTGAGGGTTATTTGTAGTTCTGATTGAGCATATGGGGTCAGTTTGAGGTCTTTTGCCTGTATGGTGAATTATAAAGAACATGGTGATGACCTTAAGGTAATAAATTTTATATAAATGTGATGTTTTTATATTTTTATTTGTAAACATTGATTATATACTTTGAATATTCAAAGTAAACTTTATAGTAGTGAGAAGGCATAATTGTGAGTAGGCCTAATGGTGTGGTTCAAGGAGTCAAATGAGATAAATGGTGTTGGAGACCTAAGGTGAGATTATAAAGGGTATAACTTAAGTGTGTGTGATTTTTTTCAGAAATTTATGGAGGCTTAATATGTTCTAAGGTAGTCAAGGTGAAACACGTGCTTCGAGAAGGCCTAATTGCATTAGGTCTCTATTAGGCCTAATGGTGTTTTTGGTCCTTATGAGTGGTGGCCAACATATTTAATGGTTGTTTCACTTATGAAATGTATTTTTTGATCTATTCCAAGTGTGATACAATTATGGATAGGTTTGTGGCCTACCAAGGTTGTTGAAATCAAGATTCAAGTATAAAAAAGAGGGTCTAATAAACCTAAATTGACTAGTTAAAATATTGAAGAAATAAATGAATGAAATAGAAGTTTGGAAATGAGGTAGAGGGTTTGAAGACAATAAAATAGGTGTGTTGAATATTTCATGAATTTATAATAGTAATTATATATATTATTATCAAGGTCATTTGACCTAATTCTACCAAGAAGAGGTCTAGTTGAGCAAAGAGGCCTAATAGGTTGTTTGAGAAAGTTAGAAGAGTGTTAAGATAAAAATAAAGTGAGCATCATCAGTTAAGTGAGAAATAGGTGTCCAAAGGTGAACAAAGGTTTTATGTGTCTGATTTGGTTTTGAGTTACCTAGGGTGTTGGTACCTCCTTTCAAGTTGGTACTTGTTAAAGGCCTAATTGAGTTGGTGCTTGACTAGTGAGGGGTTGGTGCTCCTTGTGGGGTTGGTGTCTCACTAAATCTTGATTCATTATGTTACATCCAAATTTTATTTATAATGAAAATATTTAACTATATATTTATATTTATAGTTGACACATCTGATTTGGTTATATTTTGACTAAGTTTTAAGATATATGGTGTTATGAGACAACATGATATTGCTTAGGTTACATGATCATGTTGCAATGAGTTAACTATAAGTATATGTTTACTTAATGATCATCTTAATTTATCATTTTATATATTTTTTATGATTAACATATATCATGACTATTATGGTCCAACTACCTATTTTTTTTTGAGGTTGACGCATGATAACCCTTCCCTCAGAGTGTGCTAGAGGGAGAGCATCATCAGAGAGGGTGATATAGATAGAGATAGTAGAGGATGATAGATAACTAGAGAGAAACATATAAACATCATGGTAGTTAGCACATGGAAGAATTCATTAAAATGATTTGCGCATGGTGTGTTTATTTCTACTTGCTTTGAAAAGTTGATTTCTATGATTTCTAGTATAGGTTGAATAGCGTAATGAATTATTTTTACGTATTTGATACATTTTATCATTAAAGCTAGTGGAAACCTTACTA
>JARHVA010006467.1:15000-25000 GCA_037957365.1 Torreya grandis | reverse complement strand
ATCATGTATACTATGATAACTATAATAAGTATATTGTGGTTTAATAAATAAATATACTGTAATGGGATAGTTTTTAGTACAATAAAATCAATAGATTATAGACATCTATATACCTTGGTAGATCTTATTAATGTATAATCTCAGTGATAATAAGTGTGATTATTTGTCTCTTAATGTTTTAGAAATATTTTTATGTTTATATTAGCTTGTCAATAAAGTTATATTAACTGAATATATAGCCAAGAATCATAAAGGTTAAAGATGTCATTGTTGAACATAATTTATAAAGGAAATCAAAATATCTGAGGATTTAGGAGTCATTGTAATATTTATAATACATTGGGTATTTTATATTGTATAGCTATAAGTTGTAGAAAAATATAAACACATGTGGTCACATGACCTCAGGAATTATGAAACTATGTCAACAAAAATATAAGTCGCTAACCTAGTGTATGATCATGTTCATACAAAATACAGTTAGACATATGAGAGATTATTGATTAAAACATTTAAGTGAACAATGAGTTATTATTCTCATATATTTAGGGTACTTACATGTGGTGCATATTATAATGTATAAGTATTCGTATATAGGGATTGTACCTATAGTTTAATTGATGGTTTGAGTAAATCATTAAGTTTCTTAGGGATATGAAACTATAATCTATAAAAATGAATGAGTTGTTGGAATGGAAGTTCTAATAGGTTTACGAGTTTTTCATTTCTCTTTAAACATTATGACTGACTGTTAGTTTGTGTATATTCAACATTGAATACTTATATGTGGTACATATTATGAGAGTGTTAATATGTACAAGTGTTTAAACATATTTAACATATATTAGGATATCAAGACATGTACCTATAATTTATGTTCTTATAACTACTTAGAAGTGAGTAGCATGTGAATAAATGCTATACTATATTATTATTGCCTATGTAAGATACTTGGATTTATTTACAAAGGTTTGATTAAGCAGTTTAACCATAGGGTATACCCAGGTGGTATAAACCCTTATTTACTTGGTTAATATTGAGTATGAGTCAATTCTTTCTTAGAATTTTAGGATTGGATAATCATAAGTATGTTGTTCTTATAAACAAATAACTATGATATTATGGGATGTCATATATTATGTTGTTTTTGAAATTAACTGGTCTAAATGTAGTTTTATCTAGGTGGTACAACTGTGTTTGTTATGTTAAGATACATTCACACGTTTGATAGACTATGTGAATATGTGTTTGTTATTTATATGAATGGTATGTTTTATGAAAATCAGTTGGGATTTATGCATGCATACAACCATTAAGATTTTAATGAATGATATAATATAATATTATTGTGTTCCATGGAATAATGATTTGTTTTGTTATATCTAGCTACTTATATAGAATTTTATAGTTTCCATGGACTTATAACTACTTTATTAGACTAGTTGTACTTAGTAATTATGCTTAAAATAAATAATAGACTATGGTAATATGGGTTATCATAGATTCTAGTATGCTTGGAAAGTAATTATGGTAGTGAAAATCTATAGTTAAACATGTATTTACCTAGATGGTATAAACTAGAGACATGATTTGTAGTATGGGATAGAAAATAATGTAAGATTCATTCATATGTTTCATGGACTAAATGTATGCTTTAGTTAATTCTATCATTATCATTTTATATGATGTGATTTTTAATATGATGTAAATTAAATGAATCTTCTTTTTGAATAGTATTTTACCAATTTGCATTGTTAATATAGATTAAGAATTGAGATAGACTTCATTGGCTTATTAGTATGATAATGACAGATGAAAGTAGTCTGATCATGTGGTGGGTATGAATTTGATTTATCCATAGATTGTTATTATTATTATTATTATTAAAAACTTAGCTAAAGTATGTTTATTGAGACATTATTATTTTATGAGTATGATTTACATGTTTGTGTGATATTTTGCAATAGAACAAGTTTTCTATGATACACTACATGTTTAGTTTTAAAAATCATATAATACATACGTACTTTTTTGTTTTTCTAGATTTTCATGCCATCACTATCTACTCATTCATGAAAGGAGGGTCATTTCATAATGGGATTAGTGTGGGGTATCATTTGTCTATGGTTGGTGTGAAAAATTTCTCTAATGATGCTCTCCCTCCCCACTATAGTACTACTTATTGAGATAACACTTGAGATTGCCACAAATACTTGAGTTTGGGAACTATGATCTATGGAGCCATGTATATTTATTATATAATTTATATTATATTGTATTTATTTATAGGAACATTATCATGTAAATTTGTAATTAACTATTTATTAAGAGTTGACAGTGGTGACTGTGTATTAAACCAATAGTGGCTAGCTATGTGTAATTAGTTTCTATATTTGTATCATGATGTGTTCTCTTTTGTTGATAATGATCTGAGATGTATTACCTAGTATATTTATTTTACAATTATCTCTCTTAGAGTGTGTTGTATAATCATTTATTATATTTTTATGGTGAAATATATTTATGGTATATGTGAAATTATAAAAAAATCACGTACTACTAGTTGACTCCAGCAGGGTTGTTACATGTGGTATCACAGCTATAGCTCAAAATCTAAGACATAATGAGTCCATTAATATTTCTATGTCATTTTTTTCACTAGTGTGAACTTAGTGACATGAATTACTGCATTGGTACTTTGTATTTGTGGTGCCTTTGTGCATAACCATATTACACCATGATTAGAGTTTTGAGACTTGATATATCCTCTTATATGGCTTGGTGACTTTTGTAAGTGTGATACATTCATGAAATGTCTATGGGGAAAATTGAGTATGTAACATTAAGATAACTCATACCATTTTGAGTTGTTAGAGGTTGGTTTATCAACTGTCCCAATTTGGTGATGGTTGTATGTGAGGTTTGGGTAGGTAAGTACATAACATAGTTCATGAGTTATGAATAAAATATTTCTACCATAGCTTGATCGCTTAGATCAAACAACTCGAGTATGATTACATATTTTCTTGTTAACTAATTTATTTATGTCATTTGTGTATTGTTTTGTGTGCATTTAAAAAACATTAGATGATTCTCACTTAAGTTTTTGTGCATTAGTTTTAGTTCTTATTTACACTAACACTATAAGAGCATTTCTAGTTTGGGTACCACCTAATGCAATGGGAATTTGTCATGTCCCCTTTTCAATTGACATGTTCTGAGTTCATGGTTAGCCTATTATGTGACCTTCGTAGGCTAATAAGATGGATAGAGGGTCATAATGGAGCTTGGCTCGACTTTGATTCACAAGATTTCTACATTTGATTTTCATTCAGGGTATTTCAAACACATTTGGCCTGAGCTCCTACTTTTTAGGGATATTTGATATGCAGCGGAGCGCCTTTATTGTGGTATGGTTATGTGCGGAATCACTCCCTGATTCACTAGCTTCGATCGGTTCGTGGATCCGACATGTATTGAGGGAGATATTAATATTTGATTGATTTAATCAAATATTAATTATTTAGCCTATTTTTAATTAGAAACCCTAATTCTAATTTAAGAAACCCTAATTAGGGCAAGCATATCTTTTGAGGGTATAAGGGTTTCTCATGGAGGCCATTGTTCATTATGCTATTGAATATTGATATTGATTTTGAGAATTTCTTCTGTGAAGACTGAGCCTAGGGTTCAAGGATTCCATTTGCATTGGAGAACGTTCCCTCTTCAGTGTGTGCAATTAAGAGGCTGTGGAATATCAGCTGATCTATTGCCAAAGTGAGAGATAGCTTCATCCAGAAGTTATCACAGAATTTCAGGTTTGAGAGATAACTTCACACAGAAGTTATCACAGATATTCCAGGTATTTATTGCTTTATGTTTTGATTCAATAAATTATATAGCTAGAGATCTACTGTGCTAGAGACATATATCTTCAGATCAGGGGTTGAAAATAGGGAAGTTGTGCTTAATTTATGGCTGTACAGAATCCGTACGGGTTCGTACAGATCAGTGCAGGAACCGACCTCGGCAGACAGAGGGTTTCAGTGACCGACATCGGTCGACTAAAGACCGACGTCGGCAGAAATCTGACCGGCAGAGACCGACATCGGCGAGATATCGACCGACGACGGTGACTGTGTGTTGACACATAAGGGCCGAGGCTTTCCAGAACTCAATTTGCACTTCCAAATTTGCAAAGCCAGGGTTTTCAAGACTGTATTTCATATTTATATGCATATTAGAGGACTGCAATTGTAATAATTTAGAAGGACAAGTGATACAATATGTAATTTGTTATTAAGAGACTATATTATTGTGATCTTTTTGAATTTATTCAACAGCGATTATATCTTGGTTCAGATTTTTTGTGTTGCTATATTTCCTGTTTAGAAGGGGATATTACAGTGGTATCAGAGCTTTGGTCTTTGGTATCAAAGTTTTGTGTCTTTCATATATCTCTATTGGTAGGGGATATTACAGTGGTATCAGAGCTAAATTCTTGCCATCCTGTTGGGCACATCAGAGCTAAATCGTGCCAGCTTGAGGGTCTATAGATCTTATGCAGCCATAAGAGTTGGGACCACACAGGTATAACACATGCAGCCGAGCCTTGCTTGAAGGTATCCAGTTATTAGATCAGAGACCGATCATCATGAGTGATAGACGTGAGGGTAGCCCACCCAGGGGCCACAGGTATGATGTTGATCAGGCCACCAGAGAGTTTCAGCGTGCTATGATGATAAGCCAACAACAGATGGCTCAGACACTACAGGGACTTATGACCATGATAAAGAGAATGAATGTACTTGATGGATAGAATAGGGACCAAAGAGATGATATGAGTGGTACGGTTAATTAGAGACCACAACAGGCTCACTCCAGAATAGCTGATAGACCTACATGCCCTTCATTTATTCAAGAAGAACCAGAGGTACCAGCAGATGAGGAGGCAGGGAATTCTCCATTTGCAGATGTTTACATGGCTGCAAATGATGAGTGGGACTTATTACCTCCTCATATCCAGGAGAGAACAACCTTTGATCATTTTGTCAATTTGAGGAGAGAGCACTATAGATTGGCTAGATAGGACATGAGACCTAGAGTCCAATTCAGTGAGCTACAGAAGGCTACTGGTAAGCTTTCTTTGACTACTTTTGACGGTAGCGGTAAGATGACAGCTCAAGCTTGGGTTCATAAGCTTGACACCTTTTTGGCGTTGAGACCAATGTCAGAGATAGATGCCATCAAATACGCCACTTTGCACTTAGATGGAGTAGCACATGATTGGTGGTACCATGGTATGGTAACACTTCAACATAATCAAGTGACAGAGTACCAAGACTTTGTGGATAGATTGGTTGAGCGGTTTGATAGGAGAGATCCTAAGGTTTACTTCCGAGATCTGGCACAGTTGAGACAAACAGGTAGCTTGGAGTCCTTCATTGGTGAGTTTCAGAGATTAGCAGTCATGGTACCCAATATTTCAGAGTGTAGATTGGTAGTTCTCTTCATAGAGGGATTGACAGAGCCATTGAGGGGTTGGATCAAAGCCTTTGATCCTCCTTCATTACAGGTAGCTATGAGGAAGGCACGTGATATGGAGATGGCAGCCCCATCCAATAAATTTAACACCAAAGGTACTTCTTCTTCTAGAGACCATAAGCACTCCCACAGGGATACGGAGAGACCGGATTTTAACATAGATAAATCCGGAGTTAAAAATGATTCAAAGGCCAATCCAGTAGCACCACCTTTGGATCGTGAGGTGCTTAATGATCTACGTAGGAAGAAGCTTTGCTTCTACTGCAAAGGACCATATGATATCCATCACGATTGTCCTTTGAGGCCTAAGGGCAAGGCAAATCGTATGATGTGGATATATTATGAGGAATCAGATTCTGAGGATTCTGAATAGCATAACAGTGCTGAGGGGGTAGAGGCAGAGGCTTCAGGGCCTAATGTAGAGGCAGAGTTAGAGCTTCACCTATAGGAGGCCCGCATATCCAGCATACAGTCAGATGAGTCATTCAGACTCCGTGGAGTTTTGGCAGGGCAGAAGGTTATCACCCTTCTTGATACAGGAGCCACTCACAATTTCATAGATGCTAGATTTGTGGAGAAGCGTGGACTCACTACAGAAGGTTTTGAGGGCATCAGAGTTAAGGTAGCCGATGGTCACACTCTTAAGTGTGAGCGTATGATTAGAGACCTCCCATTGCGCTTGAACAACTATGAGTTCAACGCTGATTATTATGTGGTAAACATGGGGGATATAGACTTAGTCTTGGGTATGAAGTGGCTTCATTCATTTGAGGAAGTTACTCTTCGTCTCAAGGACATGGAGGTTCTCTTTAATGTTGATGGGACGACACATATTCTTAAGGCAATACGGGGCAGCAGCTTCAGATATATGTTTTTTCATCGGATGGAGGTACCTATACCACATAACATGATAGAGGGTGATGACAAGAGCACATTGGCACCAGTACAGGGGAGGTACGAGGACGAGCTTGGTCTTGAGGTGAGTTCAGTTTAGGAGTTGTCACATGTGGTGAGGACTCAAATTTCTGTTACAATCGGGTCACAGGTTGATGATGATATGACTATGTCTAGCCTTCACAATCCAGTTTTAGATATTATTTAGGTACGGAGTTTGCTTGCTGATTGTCATTTATGGATTGGATGTTGGAGTGCTTATCTTAGTAAAAGAGATGATGTGACGCCATTACATGAGAGTTGGGATGGACATGGCATGGGGTTTGTGTTAATTGACAGTAGTGGAGATCCTAACTACATTTGGGATCCAGGTGGGTTGATTGATTGTCATTCAGTGATTGCTTGAGGGCAAGCAATTTCAGGAGGGGCGGATTGTCATGTCCCCTTTTCAATTGACATGTTCTGAGTTCATGGTTAGCCTATTATGCGACCTTCGTAGGCTAATAAGATGGATAGAGGGTCATAATGGAGCTTGGCTCGACTTTGATTCACAAGATTTCTACATTTGATTTTCATTCAGGGTATTTCAGACACATTTGGCCTGAGCTCCTACTTTTTAGGGATATTTGATATGCAGCGGAGCGCTTTTATTGTGGTATGGTTATGTGCGGAATCACTCCCTGATTCACTAGCTTCGATCGGTTCGTGGATCTGACATGTATTGAGGGAGATATTAATATTTGATTGATTTAATCAAATATTAATTATTTAGCCTATTTTTAATTAGAAACCCTAATTCTAATTTAAGAAACCCTAATTAGGGCAAGCATATCTTTTGAGGGTATAAGGGTTTCTCATGGAGGCCATTGTTCATTATGCTATTGAATATTGATATTGATTTTGAGAATTTCTTCTGTGAAGACTGAGCCTAGGGTTCAAGGATTCCATTTGCATTGGAGAACGTTCCCTCTTCAGTGTGTGCAATTAAGAGGCTGTGGAATATCAGCTGATCTATTGCCAAAGTGAGAGATAGCTTCATCCAGAAGTTATCACAGAATTTTAGGTTTGAGAGATAACTTCACACAGAAGTTATCACAGATATTCCAGGTATTTATTGCTTTATGTTTTGATTCAATAAATTATACAGTTAGAGATCTACTGTGCTAGAGACATATATCTTCAGATCAGGGGTTGAAAATAGGGAAGTTGTGCTTAATTTGCGGCCGTACAGAATCCGTACGGGTTCTTACAGATCAGTGCAGGAACCGACCTCGGCAGACAGAGGGTTTTAGTGACCGACATCGGTCGACTGAAGACCGATGTCGGCAGAAATCCGACTGGCAGAGACCGACGTCGGTGAGATATCGACCGACGACGGTGACTGTGTGTTGACACATAAGGGCCGAGACTTTCCAGAACTCAATTTGCACTTCCAGATTTGCAAAGCCAGGGTTTTCAAGACTGTATTTCATATTTATATGCATATTAGAGGACTGCAATTGTAATAATTTAGAAGGACAAGTGATACAATCTGTAATTTGTTATTAAGAGACTATATTATTGTGATCTTTCTGAATTTATTCAACAGCGATTATATCTTGGTTCAGATTTTTTGTGTTGCTATATTTCCTGTTTAAAAGGGGATATTACAGTGGTATCAGAGCTTTGGTCTTTGGTATCAGAGTTTTGTGTCTTTCATATATCTCTATTGGTAGGGGATATTACAGAATTTTCTTATAGTAGAGTGTAAATAGTCATTTTTGTTGATAAATTCAATGTGTTAGAAGTTTCTGTGTATTAAGAAGTGTCATCTCTCATAGTGGGAATAAAGGTGAGTTGTCACTCCCTCACTATCCTTGACATCACTATAAGCCATGAGAGGATTCTTATTGAAACTTGTTTTTGAAATGTTGTTTTGGACCTTATCCCTTGGAGTTCATGGAATAGTGTCTTTTTCTTATTATTGATAGATAAGTTGTATAAATGGAAGGGATTAATGCATCTATGTGGTTATATATTTTCATTCTAGTTGTGGAAGTAGATTATTATACTACTCGTACAAGATTGGTAATTGATTAGTGATTTGGCAACTTGGGTTGTAGTGTTCCTTCATACCATGTGAGGGTGTGTAATAGTTTTGTTTTTGTAGATGTTACTTCTTTGCACTTGTGACATTTTAGAGTCACTATTTTATCCAATTTTTTGAACTTAGACCATGAAGAGTGGTAAAACTTAAATTTATATTAATTCTAGGTTAAGAATTATAAGTTGATTATAATTATATATTATTAATTACTCTTGACTAATTTGACATTATTCTCTTTTTGCATAAATAATGATGTTTGGAGAGATATTTATGTACCTTCACCAAAAGTGATTAGGGTATAAGATGTGTGAAACATCAAGGTAGTCTAAAATGGTTAAAATGAAATTTAAACTTATTGAGTATGAGTTGATCATGTAGGGAGACATTGTTTCACTTGTTATTTTATAAGGTTGTAAGGATGGTGTGATACTTGGCCTTAGTATATTGTGATAATTTTATCATTATTTCCTCTTAACCATGAATATAACACTATAGGTTAAGTTGGGATATATGATACTAGTTACGTATAGCTAGTGGAAACTTAATACAATTATGAACTAATTGTATGATTTATCTTGTCTGTATGTTGATACATCTATAACTATTTAGTATGTATTATTGATTTCTATGATATGTTAGTATATAATTATGATTCATTAAACTTTGTGCACTTTTTGGTGATTATTAGGTCATAGAGACCTAAGGGAAGAGTGATGAATTAGGAACATGAATACTAAGGAATAGGAGAGGATCCTAATTATCTTCACATTTACTCAGTAGTTAGTAAGTTTGGATCCAATAGATAGACTTGTTGCATCTAATATTTGACAAATAGACTTGTCAAAATTATTTGTATGGCTATATATATGTATATGATGGAATGTTTATTCTTTAATTTTGTATACATTAGAAATGTAGTATTTCTAGTTTCTATTCATCATCATACTTGTCAAGAGGTCCATAGAGTAGTGATAGTATTGACATGTTATACTTATCAAGAGCCACATGGGGTAGCAATATATTAACTTATGCACATCATTATTCCTAGGTTCCCTATTTACTTTTCTCTAGGATTAGAAAAACACTCTTGAAGTTGGAGAGACATGTAGAGGAGCTGAAAGACTTTGTATAACTCTCCTTGGTCATTTGTTTTGGCTTGTATGATGACCTTATGTGCTCATGAGAAGTTAGTGAATCTTTCACTAAGATATGTGGGACCATTCAATGTAATAGAAGTGGTCAGTCCTATAGTATATAAGCTTTCCTTGATGGTTTTGGACCCCAAGATGGTCATCACATAATCAATCAGAATAAGAGATACTAACAAACCTTATTTGCATCATAGGAAAAATGTCACAGAATAGGGTCTTGTGGAACCAATACTATGAGAATAATACTAATTATAACTCTAAGGAGTTCCATAGGTGAATTTTGCATTTATTGCCTAATTTGATTATACCATGTTATTTTCTATTG
>JARHVA010006467.1:0-10000 GCA_037957365.1 Torreya grandis | reverse complement strand
CTATTATTAATATGTTATATGATGTGTTTTTAGTAGAATGTAAATTAAATAAATCTTGTGGTTGAATTGTATTTTTCTAATATGCATTATTGATATGAAGTAAGAAGTGAGATGGACTTCACTGGCTTACTAGTATCACAATGACAAATGAAGGTATTTTGATCAAGTGGTGTGTATGAATTTTATTGATCTATAGATCATCATCATTATTATTATTATTCTTAAAACTTAGATAAAGTATGTTTAGTGAGACATTATCATTTCATGACTATGATTTATATGTTTGTGTGATATCTTGTAATAGAACATATTTTCTATGATACACTACATGTTTAGTTTTAAAAATCATAAAACACATGGGTACTTTCTTGTCTCTCTAGATTCATGTACCATCATTAACTACTAATCCATGAATGGGGGGACATTTCTTGATGGGATTTATGCAGGGGATCATTGGTCTATGGTTGGTGTGAAAAAGTGCTTGGATGATGCTCTCCCTTCCCACAATAATTTTACTTATCAAGATGACACTTGAGATTGCCACAGATACTTGAGTTTGGGAACTATGCTCTAGGGATTCATGTATCTTAATTATATACATTATATTATATTATATTTATTTATGAAAAAATTATCATGTAAAGTTATAATTAACTATTTACTAAGAGTTGGCAGTGGTAATTATGTATTGAACCAGTAGTGGTTAGCTATTTGTAATTACATTCTATATTTGTATCATGATGTGTTCTCTTTTGTTGATAGTGATTTGAGATGTATGACTTGGTATTTTTTTTTATATTTATCTCTCTTAGATTGTGTTTTATGATCATTGATTAAATTCTCATGGTGAAATCTATTTATGGTATATGTGTTAATTTTTTTTTAAAAGATCATGTAATTCTAGTTGACCCTGGTGGGGTTGTTACACATTGCTCATAGGACTATAGTCCAAGCTATGTTTTAGTGGGTTTTATCCCCCATGAGTATTTCCCACATATCTCTTATGTTTATATGTTATATGCTTATGTGGATGATTTTTTATACATTGATTGATGTATGTTTTTGAATGAATGCTTCATGAATGATAAGTGAAAGTGAACGACTATTTTAAGGGCACTGATTCAACCCCCCCCCCCCTTTTAGTTTTTTTAATTAAAACAATTGGTATCATATAAGTTCCTTTTAAGGAGGCCTATTATCCTAAAGGAGATCCTAAGCAAGCAAAGATGGCTAGTCAATCACAAGGTGGTTTTTCTACAAGTAAGGCTTTATTGTTTAATGGATCTAATTATGATTTTTTTAGTGTTATGATGAGAAAATATTTTATGTCTCAAGGTCATGATGTTTTTAAATTATTTTTATATATTGTACCCCCTATTTACCTTATAGATGTAGCAGGTAAGAAGACTAGTGACAATACTTAAAAATCAATGAATGGTAATCTTTGTGACTTATCATAGGTAGAGCTTGTAAAGGTGATGCATTGTATGCCTATAAAAGAGATGTGGGAAAATTTTAATACTATTCATGAGGGAGACTCCAATGTCAAATTGGCTAAATTTAAACCTCATAAATGATAGTTTGAAATCTTAAGGATAAATGAAGATGAGACCATTGTAGCCTACCTGTTGAGAGTCGATGAAGTGATCAACATCATAAGAGGAATAGGTTAAGAATTGAAAGAGTATAATATTGTGAAAAATTTATTGATATCTCCTAACTCCTAATTTTGACTCTAGAAGACATCTAAGGTCTTGACAAGCTATATATAGATGGACTTTATGGCACCCTAGCAACATATGAGACAAGGACAAGTGAAGGAAGACCTATAGATAAGTAATTTGTATTCATAGAAAAAAATAATTAAATGGAGAAGAAGACACAAGTTAATAAATTCAAAGACAATGATGATTCTGATATTGATGATGATGAGTTGATAGTTATATTTGCAAGAAAGTTGAAAATTGGTTCAGGTAAATACAACAGTAAGTTACCCTTCAAGTGTTTCAATTATGGAGAAATTAGACACTTTTCTAACAAGTACCCTCATAAACATAATTCAAAGGATGATGAAGAGCATGGTGAAGAGCATTGTGAAGGTCATGATGATGAAAATAAGTCTTATAGGTCCTATAAGATCAAGAAAAGCTTCATAAATTATGATGACAAGAAGTTTTTTAAGAATAAAAGAAGATTTTACACCAAGGCAGATTGTAGCTCATCTAATGAGAGTGAGAGAACTCATTCTGAGATTAACCATGAATTTGTTGATCCTAATGTTAATGAATTTCTCTTCATGGCTAAGTAAGCAAGTTGTTCAAATCTAGAAGAGTCCATATGGTTTACATGCATTGTTGGTGATTTAAATGAAGAAGAAGTTGAGGTGGACTTTAAGGTTGAGTTGATGAATGCTCTAGAAGAATTGAATATGTTAAATAAAAATAATAAGGTTATGATGTATTTTATCAAATAATATGCGGATAAAATCAATTTTTTAAATATAGATTGAGCAACAACTCCAAGGAATAAGAAGAAATAGTCAAATAAGTGGAGACTCAAATTGATATTGTGATTGCAAGCCTAAGTCTTAAAAAGAAAAATATGCAAGGTATGTAAATAAAGTGGATTCCTTGATATATGAGTTAGATCAAGCATCAATTAAGGTAGATTACTTGTGAAGTTTGAAAATAATACCAATGATCTAGACAAAAGCTTGAGTAGTCAAAAGATAGTTAATGAAAAAATAGGCCTTGGTTTCAATGGAGATAAAAAGAAGAATACTAATGTGAACAAGGAGAATCAAACCTTAAAGGTCAATGGTCAATCAAGGAATGATGGTGCTCATAGAATGAAGACTAATCCTATCAAGAAACCTAATGGTATAAGGTATGCTAATCCTTTTAATGTTTATTATTATTCATGTAACCAATCTGGTCATAGATCAAGGCATTGTCGAAGACCCTATAAGAATTAATATGCATGGAACTATGAGGAGACTCATTAGTCAAGAGGTATGGGTAATAGTGTGTTTCCATCAAGAGGAATAGTTTTTTCAATTATCAAGAAGTTGGTCATATTGCAAAGTTTCATAATCATGGGTTTTGAAGTCAAAACAAGAATATTGAGGCCCCTAGAGTGAAATAAAGAAGACAAGATAGTGAATGGAGACCAAAGATAGCTAAGGTGAATGATGATTAGTATGCAAGTCCAAGTGGAATATTTTCCATGATGGAACATAGTTTAGATGTAAAAAAGTGTCAATAATTCTTGCTATCAACTTAGGTTGTGGATGAAGGAGTCAAGACAAATAGACCAAGTTAGAATTTTATTCAAATGGAGATTGAAGAGGTCAAGCTGAAGAGGTTATTCAAGCCGAAGAGGATCATGAAGAAATTTAAGTATATTTATTATATGGAGATATAGGAATCTCATGATTTTATGTTGTTTTAGTACCCTAGATAATATGTGACTCCATTAGGGTTCATGGAGGTACTTAGATAGTGAGTAGAAGCATGAAGGATGCTTGGTCTTGGGGGGAGCTTTGTATTCTTTATTTTAGATTTAAAGTTTAATTAATAGTCTATAGGAGGTGTGATTTCAAGAGATGTGTTAAAATGTATTTGTATGATGACTTGATAAAACCAAGTCACATTCATAATAGTGTCTAAATACCTCATAAAGATAAGGGGAGCTAATCACACTCCAAAAGTAAGTGTTTTTACCAAGAAAAATTTTAGTAGTTGGTTGTGAGCCTAATATATGTTGAGTTTTTGTCAAAGAGAAAGAATAATTTTATTTGGAAATAAACAGTGTGTTATTACAAGTATAAAGATAAAATATTTATCAATAGATCACCCATTTTCATTAATTTCAAAGGGGGAAAAAGTTCTATTTTGCGAGAAAGGTCAGTTTGAAGAAGATCCATCTTGGGGAGATGAGAATGATCAGCTTTGTTTGAATGTTTTCCATCAATGACAAAGAGGGAGATTGTTAAGGTATGTTCCTATTGTTGGTTTTGTGACATAAATGTTGTCATTAAAGTTAAGATCAATACGGATGTCATTAATGTCAAGGTCAAAGTTGATGTCATGCATGGTGAAATGGTGTGCGACAAAAAAGTCCTATGATAAGAGAGAATTTGAAGGCAACCTATTATCTCTCTATTGAGAGATAATTTTAGGGTAACATGGTAATTATTATAATTTTTATGACTTGTCTAGGTTAAGATCAAGATACAAGGTAAGAATACTTTCGAGCACTAGTCTTAAGAAGCATTATTGTATCATGATCATGTGTATGAAGATGGTGGTCTGGTAATATAGATACACACAAGTATAATTATATATTTAAGGATTATCAAGTATTCATATGAAGTTTTAAAATGCTCAATAATTTTTCAATGTAAAACTTAAAGGGCGAGATCTTAATCCTTAGCATGCAACTAGTCTAGTCCTAGACTTTTCCTGACCTAATGAGGAGTCTTGAGGTGTTATAAATATCTATGAAAGATGAAAATTAGTGGTAGAGCATGTGATAATATATTTTACACTATTTAAACATTTTTATAAGGTATATAATATTTCAAAGGAGGATTTAAGGATATTTTATGGCTTCTTCATTTGTATTAAGAGACCTAGTGAGAAGGCATGTGCTTTGTAGCATGATAATGTAAGAAGTCTAAGGCTTGTGAGAAGAATATTTTTAGCATGTTATCATGGTATGAGGTTGTATTACATGAGTATTTGGTGTTTATAATAGTATAATAGGTTTCAATGTGTGTTCAAGGTCTAAGTGTGACTGGCAATTTAAAGCATAATGTGCAAAGAGGCCTAGTGTGGCCTAATGAGGGGTCAAGTTTAGTTTTTAAGGAGCCAAATATCAAGATATCATTGTGAGAGATGTTATAGGTTGTTTCAAGTATTCTTACCAAGTCTAAAGTCAAATTTTGAAGGATAAAGTATGAAATTTGGTTTTGAGGTTTTCTATGCACAAAAAATGAGGTATTGTAGACCCAAGAATTATTTTCTTATGCTTGTTGACACATATAACCTTTTCATGAGGATCTAGGATTTATGAACAATTATTAAGAGTGGAAGGTAGTATAAACCCTCTTTAAAACCCTAATAGTTATTTGATATGTAATATGCAATTAAAAAGTGCTCACAATGGTTTGGTTAAGTGTCTTATCTCAAATTTCTCAGCATTATTTTCTATATTAAGGACCTAAGATCTATGAACATTTATTAAGAGTGGAAGGTAGTCTAAACCCTCTTCAAAACCCTAATAGTCACTTGATATGGAATATGTGATTAAAAAGTGCTCACAGTGGTTTGGTTAACTATTATTATGATTTAAACTTGTATTAAACACTATGAGTTACCTCCATTGGTATGTCATAAAAGGGAATGAAAGCTACAAGAAACCCTTTATTTCTTGGAATTTTGGTGTAGCAGGTAGGGTTGACTAGGTAAAAGCATGAAAATGACTATATGATGATGTGTGATACTTTTATTTTGTGTCTATGGAAGTTTCTAATCAGGTTATATAATTTAAATATGCTAAACTGGTCATGGAAGTTGGCCTATCGCTAAAATGGCCTAATAAGGAAGATAATGAGAAATCCAAGCAGAAGTGAGAATGAGATTAGGTATGTGTTGTCAATTATTAGGTACAAATCCAAATTCATGGGTTTATTATTCACTACCTATAATACATATCTCTATTGGATATAATATTTGGATATGTGTGTGTATGGTAGAATGTTGCTCTCAAACTGACTTGTCTAACATAGTGAAATCAGTGTATAGTAAAGCTATGAGATTGGTCTATAAGACCAATATTATTATTGAAAATTTTAATATATTTGTTTAAATATGTTATAATTATGTTTAGGTATAATTTATACCTATTTTAATTTTATTAAAGTGAATATATAGGTGTTTTATGTCATTATTTTCATGACTATGTTTTGGAGCATTCGGTCAATTTTTTGTGTGCTAGTAAAATTGGTGTTCCTAAGTCATTATGCATATATTTTAAGAATATAATTCACATTAAATTTTTATATACGTATCATATGTTAATTTTAATGTTTTTTTTTTCATGATAAACTCTTATAAAGGTGTGAAAAGTCAAAGTTTCTTGACTAGTTTTTTAGGCCTATTTGCAGTTCTAAGTGAACATATGGAAGTGGTCATTTTGAGATCTTTTGCCATGTATGATAAGCATAAATAACATGGTGATTACCCTTATGTCAAAAAATTTATATCCATATTAGTGTTTTATATTTTTATGTGGAAAATTTGAGTGTATACTTTAGATATTAAAATAAGACTTTCTGGCAGTGAGAAGGCCTAATTATGAGTAGGCCTAATGGTGTGGTTCAAGGAGTGAAATGAGATAAATGGTGTTAGGGACATAAGGTGAGATTATCATGGTTCTAATTTAATCATGTGTGAATTTTTTCATCTATTTATTTAGGATAAATATATTCTAAGGTGGTTAAGGTGAAATGTGTGCTTTGAGAAGGCCTAATTGCATTAGGTCTGTATTAGGCATAATGGTGTTTTTGTTCTTTATGAGTGGTGAACAACTTATGTAATATTTTTTTCACTTGTGAAACATTTTTTCTGATACATTAAAATGGTTATCCAATTATGGAGATTATTTTTTTGACCAAGGTTGGTGAAATCAAGAGTCAAGTATAAAAATAAGGTCTAATAGGCCTAATTTGACTAGTTAAAATATTGAGTAAATAAATGAATGAAATATAAGTTTGGAAATGAGGTATATGGTTTTAAGACCATAATATATGTGTTTTTAATATTTCATTAAGTTTAAAAATTAATTTTATATATTATGAGCAAGGTCATTTGACCTAATTCTACCAAGAAGAGGGTTAGTTAAGCAAAGAGGCCTAATATGTTGTTTGAGAGAGATAGAAGAGTGTTAAGAGAAAAAGAAGGTGATAATCATCATTTGAGTGATAAACATGTGTAAAAATTTGATCATAAATTATAGGTCTCTAATTTGGTGCTAAGTTAGCTAGGGTATTGATGCTTCCTTGCAAGTTGGTACTTGTTAAACGCCTAGTTAAGTTGGTGCTTGACTAGTGAGGGGTTGGTACTCCTTGTGGGGTTGGTGCCTCAATAAATACTTATTAATTAATTATAGTAATATTTTACAATATATATTTTAGTGCATTTTATCCCCCATGAGGGTTTTCCACATATATCTTATGTTCATATGTTATATGCTTATTTGGATGCTTATTTACGTATTGATTGATGTATGTGTTTGAATGAATGCTTCATGAATGATAAGTGAAAGTGAATGATTGTATTAAGGGAATTGATTCACAACCCTTTCAATTTATATACTTCTAACACATCTTTACCCTAATATTTTTTACATTCACTAGCATTTTGTACCCTTATTATGTTCATGTCAAGAAGAGATGGTTTATTCACCCTATTCACTTGTCCTATCAACCTTTTATGCTTAGATTTAGTGGCTATGATTCATACCTAAAATATTTTAAGTTAGTGTCCTTATTCCTCACCAAAATTAACTTATCCTCAATGTCTTCTAAATTTAATCTTTGAAAAATCTACTTCAAATTAGTTGAGGCTTGTTGTAGCATTTGATCAAAAATAGACCTGACTACCAACTTAATGGTTCCAACCCATGCATATATTAACTCTAGTTCATTAAAAATTTGCATTTATTTCTTCTATTACTCAATAATATTTATGACCAAAGTGTCAAAAAAATTTATCCATTCTCTTGATTCTTAGGTCTTGATGACCACTAGATTTAATGCATTTACTGCCTTTAGGAATGACGCCAAATTCAAACCTCTAAAATCCTTATTAGGGGTATATAAAATCAAGAAAATCATCTTGGTATCATCATCCTAGAGATCCTTAAATAATTTAGTTATTAAATTTTCTTAAGAGGATAAGTATACCCTCAAAGAATCAATAATGTATAGTATCTTGTATAACCTCAATGCTTCATTTTGGACATCTTGTTCAATTTCAAAGGGAACATGAATTACCTATTATTGTTCCCTAAGGTTTTCCAATTCTTGTTCTAACTCTTTACTTGCTCGTTCAGTGTCCCCATGAATACCTATAAATTATCTAGTGTGGGTCTCCATATAAGACTTAAAGTCCTCAATGAAAGGGGACTCACCCATCTTTATGGCTTGCCTATTTAAAAGAGAGTAGATCTCTTCTCTTTATTCCAAAATTAAGAGTCACCCAATGGTGTCTTATATCTTCCTCTTCCTCTCCCTTTATATAGAGCCACTAGACTTATTAAAGAGTGACATCATAGTGGGCATCTCAATTATCTTTAGGTCTATACTCTTCCTAATTCTTTGGCCTAGTCTAGAAGGGTCAACTTTGAGGAGTCTAGGGGTTGTGCTTCTATCTAGGTGTATTTTGTAGTTTCAATCTACAGAATTGGCTTAGACATGGTAAGACATATTATTTTAGACTAGTCTACATTTCCTAGATGTGGCATTGGGTGGACAATGTAGACTAGCTTCTTTTTTGGATCTCTCTTGGGAACCATCACTTTTGTAACATAAACTACTCTTGAGGAGGGCATAGGTGAGCTCAACTAAGTAGAAGATCATAAAAATTTGGTATTAGGTTGGATACTAATAGTAGAAATAGAGGTGGAGACCAAATGAGTAATTTAAAAAATATTATGGAAATAGGTCTAGAAGAAGGTGATGACACAGTAGGAAAAGAAGAGACAATAGGTAATGAAATTATTAAGAGAGTAGACAAATAGAGTTGTGGATAGAACATCCTTACATAATTGGGCACCCCAAAAGTGTGCCTTTCCTTTTAATCCTTTCAATATTAAGACCTTAGATTGCTATAGTTCCTACTCATCCACTTCATCCCTTGGCTTGCCTTCAATTAAAGGTTATGCCTACTCACTTGGTCCCTCTGTGGATTGTACTCAGGTTCTTCCTACCTTATATTTTCTCTTATAGTATATGGTGGTCCTCTTGGTTGGAGGAGTTTAAAATTATTAAGTAGGAAGAGGGACCATCATGTTAGATGTTGTGGTTGTTGGATTTGCCATAGTAGGTGCAAGGTCTTCTTCATCAGAGGACTCTAAAAAAATCATATCCTCTTTTCTCCCAATAAATTTGTCCTTTGCCTGAATTATTTCTTCTACTTGTACATATTTTTTTCCTCAATTCAACTTGAAATTGAGGATTTTATTCTTCCATTTGTGTTGTAACAACTGGTGTATCCCCTTCACCATGATCTTGTTCTATGACCATAATCATAGTGACTGGATTTTGGGGGTTGTGACTTTGATCCTATATTTGCTAGAAAGGTATGTTATTATAGAATTCTAATGAGCTCCATATCCCTGGTGGTTGGATTTTGAATTTTTCTTGTCCAAGTGTGAGGGAAGGATCCATTTGGATTACCATAATCAATTCCTCACTTATTCCATTAGTCTAAGCCCTTTCCTTGACCTCTTCATCATCCTTTTCATTGATAAATATGTAGTAGTGGTCATAGGGCTCATGCTTATAGGGAATACCTAAATTGTGAACATGTTGTTACACTTTACCATGGGGGTCCCAATGCCTATGGGGAAAGGCATCTAGGGCTTAAACTTTCCTAACACCACAAACCTCTCTAAACTATCTATGGAAGGTGTAGCACATCATCCTAACTATGAGATGGGATCCATGAAAGGTTCTCTTCTTACTTTTGGTCACGTCTTCACTAATTCTTTTCTATAATTAATATGTAATTTATTTCTCAACTAATTTGTTTAGGATGTATTTAGGGAGGCAAAGAGGGTTAATAGCCTAATGACCATTATAATAATATAATCCAAACACAACCAATAATTTCCTAAACACTTGAGTATTTTAGTAATATTTTTAGACATTTTGGCTAAAGGTTTACCATGAATCACCTTCCAAACTTGAGGATATAAATATTCTACAATTATC